>MJUU01023746.1:0-12055 GCA_002080025.1 Modiolus philippinarum
AAAAACGATTTTTGAAAACCTACGGCTTTTTGCCATATCAACTACTCCCTACATGGTCACAAAATTGATGTGAAAACTCAAACTGACTAAATCAGAAAACTTAACATGTTCCCTAGACTGTGAAATTAAGATAACTGACAAAAGCAATATTGTTTCACCTAAGACCAAAATGCCAAAATCAGTGACCTACCACTGATAGATACTGAAAAACAAAACATGTTCACTAGACCATGAAAATGAAGTCAAGGGCTAAAGCTAAATAGCAGGCTGTCATGTTCAATCTAAGACAAACCCACATACCAAATATTATTTACCTTACATTAATAGATATTGAGAAACTTAACATGACCACTGGACCTACTCCTACGACGTAAGAGGTTGAAATTCCGTTCCTCCATAAGTAGCTTGCCATTCACCTCTAGCATTGCTGGAGTACACTGGACCATAAAATTGAGGTCACATACAAAAGCCATATAGCAGACTGTCATGAACTACCAAAGACCAACCTATATATATCAAATATCACTGACTTACCGCTTATAGTAACTGAGAAACTAAACTAAACAAAAAAATTAACATGTTCATTGAACCATGAAATTGAGGTCAAAGACAAAGCCATATAACAGTCTGTCTTGTACTACTCAAGATCAACCTATATACCAAATATCATTGACCTACCTATTATAGTCACTGAGAAAATGACCTAATCCCAAAAACTTAACATGCTCCCTAGACCGTGAAATTGAGGTCAAGGACAAATGCCATATGACAGACCAGTAGCGGATCCAGACTTTCTGCTAAAGGGGGGCCCGACCAATATTTTTTTCAAAAGGGGGGCCCGGAACCCAATTTTTTTAAAAACCCCTAGGAATTTTAAATATTTTCCGACCTAAGGGGGGCCCGGGCCCCCCCNCCCCCCCCCCCCTAAATCCGCCACTGCAGACTGTCATGTACTACCCAAGACCAACCTTCATACCATATAATATTGACCTACCACTTATAGTTACTGAGAAGCTAAACTAAGCACAAAACTTAACATGTTCATTAGACCATGAAATTGAGGTAACAGACAAAAGCTGAATAGCAGACTGTCATGTACTACTCAAGATCAACCTATATGCCAAACATCATTGATCTAACACTTATAGTCACTGAGAAAATGACCTAATAACAAAAACTTAACATGCTCACCAGACCGTGAAATTGAGGTCAAGGACAATAGCCAAATGACAGGCTGCCATGTACTACCCAAGACCAACCTGACATTGTCAAACTTGCATTCCAAAACGGCTGACCAATCACAGCATTTAAATAAAGAAAAAAAAACAACCAAAACAAAGAAACCAAATATTAACTGAAATTGATAGAAAAAAATGCAGGTATCAGAAAAAAACAAATAAATGGCTAAACTGAATGATTTTTCTGTAGATGGCCAATTCGACAACTTGTCTACTCAGTGCAGATGAAATCAAACATTAGGAAGACCAAAAATCTAAATATTTGAAAAGGCCAATAAAAACACAAAACTTTGAATTAAGGAGGCTCATTTCTGATTTTGTTTATATCAAGGGTTTCTTGACAACCTATTTAAATTGATTAATCATTGTAGACTTAATGAAATAGTTAAAAGAAATATATAGGTCCGTGTACTTTTAACGGAGACAGAAGACATTAAAAATTTGTCGGGAAATGGATTTCTCTTGATTTTCCATTGATTTAACATTAGGACTATTTTTTGTCTAATAGCTAAGAATTTATATCAAGAATTTTATGAAAACTTGTCAAGTGTCTTAATTTGACCTGTAGAAGACATTCATGAAATAAAAAGTGAGGGTAAGTGTGCAAAATTCTTTCAGCAATTGAAATGGAGAAAACCAGAGGAGTTCTGTAATCTGAAACATTAAAAAATGTGATGAGTGAGCCATCTTAAGTGTAAGCTTGTATTGTTGAAGTATCGTCTCAAACCTCCCAAGAGTTCATGTGCAAATTACATGTACATTGGTTGTTTGTTCCCATATAGTTTGTATGACCAAGAGGATACGTTGTTATATACAAATTGTCTTCCTCCTCTTAGTTACCGAGAAGCTGACCTCTCTTCTTCCTCTTAGTCATCGAGAAGCTGCCCTCATTACAAACCTACAAACAGCATAAGATACTGTCACACTTTATAAGCATGTCTCATTACTGGAATGTTCTTTATATTGTGTAATTATACACCGACGACAAACGAATACTGACGCAAAAATCATATATTCAAAACACGGCAATTCAGATGAAAACATGACAGACAAAACAAGACAAGAATGACCAATACAGCACTAGCAGCGGAAGTGATCATCAGGCGCTTCGAGTGGGCAAGCATGACCTACTCCAAGCACAGCTAGCTGAAATGTGTTGAAAGATAAATTCGGTAGATGATTTGTCAATGTCATAATATGTTACCTTACCTTGTCCTAGAGATCATACGTTAGGCAGTCTGCCTCTCTGACCCGTCTCAAAATTTCGTCCTGTTATCCCCGCTTCCGGTCCGTAGAAATCTGGGTCAAACTTTATTGGATATTGCTTCTAATGATTGTTCAATGCACTTTTTAAAATATTTCCATTTTTTGCCTCAACTACATGTGGTGGCAAGGCTTTCCACAAGTCAACTATTCTCTTAGAAAAACTGTATTTTCTGCGGTTTGTACGGCTATATTCTTTGTATATTTTATACTTGTGACGTCTTGTTGCTGTTTCTCGAAAAGGAAATATGTTTCAATCCTCTATATCAATTTTATTTATGATTTTGTAGATTTCAACTAGATCTGCCCGTAGTCGTCTATATTGCAGTGAAAGAAGTCCTAGATATAGTAGTCTGTCTCCATAACTATAGTGTTGTATTTCTGTTATCAATTCTTCTTTGTACATTCTGTATTTGTATTGCCTCTTTTTTGTTTATAACAGCACAGACTGTGCTTCCGTACTCTTAGTGTGGTCTAATTAAACTTTTGTATAATGTTACAAACATTTCTTTATCCATATACCTGAACGTTCTGTTCATAATTCCTAACTTTTGATTTGCCTTTTTTACTTGCGTTTGAATATGCTTCTGGAAGTTTCGAGTCAATAATTCCTAGATCTTTGTCTGCTTCACTATTTTCTATGTTGTGGTTTGCCATCTTGTATCTATAGTCACACTATGTCATGTTGGTCCTCTATGAAATGTAATTTCCTGTGCCGGGTACTGTTATTTCGCTTTTCGTGCATCAGGTGATTTTCACTGGTATATAAATATAAGGTTTAAGAAAGTTTACGGAATTGATTAGCTCTAAACAAGTAAATACACTACTTCTACGTACATTTCACAACAAATTTATGTAAAATTAAGAAGTAAAATGATATTTCATATTGCATCATTGAAAATCAAGCGTAAACTGAAATGTGTAAATGTTTCCCACCCGAAAACACATCAAATAGTTATGATGGTTCAAACAATGAATGAAACCCTTTATAAAATTCATTTATCTATATTAATGCATCATTTTATATTCATATCAATGTGTTTTTTCATAGATTTGAAACGATTTGTTGAGTCGGGTAATTTTTTAATGGTACTGTGATTTTGCGTGGTAAATATACAAGTGGTACTGTTATTTTCTGTGTTTTGTACTGTGATTTCATGTACATGCTTTGTGTATTTGTCATATTGATTTGTTTATTGTAAAAGATATCGTTATCTTTTGATATTTTGTACACCTTTCAGGGTTATCGAACACATCACCTATTGAGTTTCAAAAGTATTCAAATCTAAATCACAACACTTTTTAAAGTATCAAACCATCAACTCAGCTTGGAACATATATGGCATATATCAAACCACCAACTAAAC
The DNA here is from genome assembly GCA_002080025.1 of Modiolus philippinarum. Classification (NCBI taxonomy): domain Eukaryota; kingdom Metazoa; phylum Mollusca; class Bivalvia; order Mytilida; family Modiolidae; genus Modiolus; species Modiolus philippinarum. The sequence continues at coordinate 3,869 of MJUU01023746.1, forward strand.
CCGTCAGAGCTTGGAATATACTGCAAATAGAGCTTTTGATTTAAAGATTGACTTTGTGTTCATTGATATCATAGGATTATTTTAAGACTAAGGTTAATTGACGGAGGGGATTTCTCATTCACTACTTAATTGCTTTTTCTGACGTCGTGGTGGCTTTCTCGGACACACGGGGAATCTCGTAGAAAGCCGAAAATTTAATATAATTTAAAGAAGGTATGAACGACATATATGGTCTTGGGAATGTTTAACTTTAGATTAATTGTCCAGGGAGCTTTAAAAATTCCCAATTTTAGTTCAAAAGGTAAAGAGATGAACTAGTGGAATTGAATTCTGAAGCATATTCTGATCTATTCTGAAATGCTGAGATACGTTAGTTAAGAAACAATTTATTTAAGGTCAAGAATATGTGGATTGGACCACGGCTAATAGACAATTCACCTATACTGAATATAAAAACGTCATTTCATGAATTATTTCGGTTCTAATTTGGCACTTCATTTACAACTCTAAATATGTCGATTTTTAAACCTAATTTGGCTGTTCCTTTGACTTCCCCACGTGGCGCAAGCAGCAGCAAAAACACATTTTTTTCAGGTGTACAACGATTCAGACTATATTTAGTATTGTTTACTTCATCTTAGTTTTATGTTATTTAAATGTTTAAGAGAGCGGGTGGTATTTCAGTATGCAACCCATCTTTGAGGCGTATCACTAGATGAAACCCAAATTTGTGGTATCCACACAGCTGTACAGTGGGATTATTTTATGTATGCAACACAAAGTAATTATTCAGTATAATCAGTATAACATAACACATATTGCATGTTGTTTTAGTTGGCATATCAAATAACCAAACTATGGAAAGAATATCCTCCTTGACAACGTCTCGGTGACATTCGTTCTTCATGTGGTAATCTAACCTCACATGTGTATACTATTAATAAATAGATTGAAGATGAAGAACAACAATGCGAGCATTGTTCCATTTGCTTAAGCTTTCCGTGTATTTATAGGGATTTTGTCTCAAGTACATTTAATCCATATGGTGAATAAAAGGATATGGAGTAAATACACATGAGACAAAGTCTCTATAAATATATGGTAAAACAAGCAAAGGAACAACGCTTTTATTGTTGTTCTTCATCTTGAAGTCACCATGAAGCCTTCAACAATGAGCTTTGCTCATACCTCATAGTAAGTTCAAGACGGCTCCTAGCACCGGTTTGATCGGAATTCTTTGCTTATTGTCGAGCAAAGCTACATCCATGTCTTCATTGGTCATGGGTGCGGGATTGCTAACAAACATCAATTAAACTGGCAAAGTGCTCTAACAATCACTGTCATCCTTTACCCGACAAAAGCACTAGTGTCTTAAGCTAGTGGACGATTACAACATATAGCTATAGACAAACACAGGGCACTCATCAAGTCGAATTTAATAAAACTTGGCGTTATAAAATAGTGAGATGTGGGCACTTTTAACAGGTGGTCAGAATTACATTTCGAAATTACAAAAATAAATGCCAAAATTTGAAAGTATGTGTGGTATATCCATATGAGGAATTCTCTCACGCACAAGTACACCATAACTGAAATATATAGAGTGCAAACATCCCTTTATTTGTTCATAAAATATTTCTTTTTTCAGTGTAATAACCTTAGTTGTTTAAACCTTAGTTCATTTGATTTATGGTTATCAGATGCTTCGTTGTATCACAATTATTGAAAAGGTGGTCATTATCATGAACTAGAAAACACGAGGGGACTTTATAATCATAAGTGGATGATATAATCGGATAATGGTTTTTATGAAATAAAAAAACGATATTGTAGGCTATGGAATAGCCTTGGATAGAAAATTGCGTGTTTGATTGGCAAGGGTGTGGTGGCTCATGATGTACTTGGCTTCGAAACATAAACCTTTTACAACACACACAAATGAACACCGGTAGCTCTTTATTCTTCCACAAAAAACGCAATTCTATCTCTTTCCACCTTTCGTTCTCCTTTGCCTAAGTATCTCCACAAACTACAATCACGCTTTGTTTAACACAAATGAAAAGTATAGTATTTGTATATTATTGATTATTGCACAATACCTCATCTTTATTTATTAACTTCTGGTTTTAAATTTATCCATTACTGTTCTTGTTCTTTTTATCATATCTATATTTATAAATCTAGCTAAGCGATATTGCAATACCAATCCAATCATCCTCTACAAACCTGTTCCCAGTACCACCTATAACACTTTTCAACTTCCACAAGGAAACAGAAAAATTAAACCCCGCCCCGTTTTATCAGGACGAAACTGGACGCCATTTTGATTTTCGAGAATCTGAAATTCCTATTGGTCAATAGTCTTCTGCGCATGCGTTCTCCTCACTGCTCAAGCATACTCCTCACTTTCCCCCAAGAACTATCTATATAGCTAGGCTATTCCATAGCCTAGCTAAGGTCCTCGAAGACGCACGACCACCTCCACGAGAGTACTCCGGTACGATGGTGAGGACTGGGCAACTGCACCATTCAACGTGTAGAATGGGTCTTGGTCTCTCGGGGCCAAGACATGCAGGCTAACGGCGGCGCATACCGTAGTTAGGGCTTTGAGTTCTTCAAAGTCCTTCTACAAACCAAAGTTCGACCCAACAAGGTAGCTGGATTGCGAAGTCTCACGACAGTCAACCAAACACCATGGGAAGAACAACGTTCCGAAATTATATTGCAATGGAGTGGGCGTCCCTCCAGGTTTAAAATGCCGTGAGAGACCTATACAGGTATTCAAGGCGATAAACCACCATACTACTACTAGCCTAGCTAATTAAAGACTGCCCACTGGAGAGTGGTATTGACTGAGATGTTGATAATGACCGAGCCAAAGGCGAAGTCATTATCTGCATCGAAGTCAATACTAGTACCACTTCCAAAGGGCAGTTTAAATTTTACGACAATGATCACTTTTCCATTAACTATTATTTTTATTTCATTGAGGGAACTATATGTTGAAAAAAATGGATTCGTATACTTTCAAAAGAGGAAATCAGGAGCATTGTATGTAGGCCTGGATACCAGAACTTTTAACCACGTCCACCCGGTTATCATGTTAGGATCTGATAATGACCAGATTTTTGATCCGATTTCGTTGATGGTATATTACTGTAGAATACAAAATGACACGTGACCGTCTTTTATCCAATCGGAGGGTAGAGTTTTTCACCGATATGAAATAAAACATGGATTCTGGTCCATGTATGTTAAAGAGAAAATTGATTTAATAAGTAATAGCATATCGATCAGATACACAGGAAATAACAGTACCAGTCATTGTTGTAACCAGAAATTACAGTACCTTATCAAATATAGCACATGAAATCACAGTACCACTGTATAATGAAATACACACAAGATATAAATTAGAGCATTTACCGATATTTCAAATTGGTCTAAGGCAACATAAATAAGATTAATGTACGGGTTTCTGTAGTCAGTGTGAGTTAATAATGTGTCGTTTGAATGTTTAGATAAAATGTTGCAAACTCTTCGGTTCTTCCATATTTTGTGCTTTATTCCCTCATTGTATCATTACAAATTTTTTTGTTGTATCGTAGACATATCAGTGAATGATCTGCTAGCCATTCAGTTACTTAATGTCATTTAGATTTAAGTAGCTTGTAAAAAACTAACCAGAATTGTTTGGATGTCTTGTCCCTCGTTTTTAACCTCTGCACATAATGTGAAATAACAGTACCCGGCACAGGAAATCACATTTCATAGAGGACCAACATGACATAGTGTGATAGTTAGGACGAGGACCTAAGGGTAAATGTTTGCATATCAGCCATTTGTCTGACTAATCCAGTAGTTCATCAATATCTTTTTGCAGGCTATTTTTTTTTCATCCAAATTGAACCAGAATTTGCACACAGAACAGGGGAGCTCCAAATGACAAAAACTAGACAAACATATTGGAACAGAACTGGAAGCTCAAATCCAGAACAGAAGAACCGAATCAGTGCTGTGTAAAGAAATAATGGACAGTATGCTTCAGAATACCAGTGATGAATAGACAGTAGCATTTACCGATGGATCGTGCCTAGAAAATCCTTGACCATGTGGGGGCAGGAGCCATCATCTATTCTGAACACAGTAAACCCGCAGTTCGACTTCGTAGACCAGTAGCCCAAAGAGGCTCCATCCTACTGGCAGAACGTGTGGCCATACTCCTTGTTCTGGAATATATCATACAGGAAAACCTACATAGAGCCATAAACTCCATTAAAATATTCTCTGATAGCCAGTGTACAGTCGGGCTTCTCACCCTCAACTACACAGCTAAAAATTATATTGATGTCATCAGATATAAAAGAATATATGGAAGACCTTAGGCTGAAGGGAGTTGCAACACAATACTGTGGACACCCGGCCATGCAGGAATATCAGCCAACGATGAAGCAGACCTTCTTGCCAAAGAAAGCAGCAGAAGAAGCGAGACATTTACCACCAGAAGATAACATCATGACCCTGCAAGACATCAAAAAAGCAGCAGAAAAGAGCACAGAAATAAAATGGCAAAGAGGATGGACCAGCGGAGATAAGGGCAGAGAACTATTTGAGAAAATCCCAACAGTTTCTCAAAAACCTATATATAATTACCCAAGTAAACATATGTTCTCAACTTTCATCCAATTAAGAACAGGATACTCAATATTAAATACTTACAGACATAAGGTGGGACAGATCAACTTCTCGCTACTCTGCAATTGTGGAAAAAAGAGAAAGAAGCACACTTCCTTCTAGAATGCCAACAGTATGAGGAAGGAAGACAAAGAATGTACACTAAAGTATCAAAAGACCTGGGAATCAGAAATATAAATCTTGCCACTCTACTAATACCACTAGATGGCGAAAAAAAAACAGAGGAAACAAAGAACAAGTTGGGGATTGTAGCGTCGCTTCCATACCCTCAATTCTTAATCTAACTACGGACATGCTCAAGCACTAGAGTGAAAATGTACCGGTAGAAAAAGCCACCTGGAGAAAAATAGACAGCACAGAAGAGATAATTTGTGCCCTTAGGCCATAAGATTCAGGATTGAGGCCCTCCTCCGCTAGAGCTACACATTAAAACATTGGGAAACCAATCTTTTCCACATGAAAATGCTTTGAATTGCCATTTTAAGTCAAGGTCAAAGGCCATATTGCATATTTTTGTCTTATGGACTCTGGACAACTCTTTTCGGTAATTTTGTTATTACCCAATATACTATCATTAACCATCCAACTTAGGTTACTGAAAAAACAAATCAAATCACATGAAGTCACCATGTTCTCTGGACCATGAAATTGAAGTCAAGGTCAAAGCTATAAGGAGACGGTAATGCATCATCAAATAGCAACATACATACTATGCCATTGCTTACAACATGCTTTTTGAGAATCTTATCGAATCAGAAGAAAACTAAACATTGAAATAAAGGTCATCGGTTAAAAGACATTCCAGTCATGTGCTACTAAACACTAACCTATATACTGAATATCATTACCTAACCGCTTACAATTCCCGAGAAACCCATCTTATCAGAAAACCTTAATGTGGCCACTAGAGTAGACCATTAAACTGAAGCCAAGGTAAAAAATAGAAAACAGCCACAGCCTGCTAAGCTCACCTCGTTGAGCAGCATTATCACATGTTTCACATGTCAGTCTATAATCCTTCTTTTTAACAGATTCAGTCATGCATAAAATATAGTTTACCAACTGCATCCAAAGCATGCAATGTTGTTGTGATCCCAAAATGCATCATTGATACCAATATGGTTGCTAAGATACATATAGAATAATGGTAGTTTTGAAGGTCGAGACAGAAAATATCACAGTATAGCAGCAAGTCCGTTAGGAGGAGCTGTGATACTAGTGATATTTTCTGTCGAGACCTTCAAAACTACCATTATTGTTTTTATCGGCAACATCGTAAGAGTCATGATGTCAATTTCATGACGTCATTGCCTGATATTTTCTTGTATCAGGTAAGTACAGAGATACTGACAATATCAGTCAGTTAGATCAAAGAGAAAATGAACATATTGCCGATAAATGTCAGTAAGCGGCAATGGACTTTAACCATTCTATCTAACCAAGTCGCTCATGAGTAAAATGTAGGTCAGAGACAGCATCTGAAGCATGCATTGTTGTCATCCCAAAATGCATCATACATATCAATATGGTTGATGTGGGCCATGTCAGTAAGCGGGAATGGACTTTAACCATTCTACCTTACCAAGTCACTCATACGTAAAATGTAGGTCAGAGACAGCATCCGAAGCATGCATTCCAGTCATCATCCCAAAATGCATCAGGCATACCAATATGGTTGATGTAGGGCATGTCAGTAAGCAGGAATGGACCTTAACCATTCTTCCTAACAGGACGCGGACACTACAAGGATGCTAGGGGTATCACATAAGCCCCCACACTTCGTGAGGTGAGCTAAAAAGCCATGTACCACTCAAGAACAACCTACATACCAAATAACATTGTCCTACCACTAACATTTACTGCGACACCAATCTAGTGAGAAAACAAGTTAAAACCAAACATCATTGAGTTACCAGTGGTAGTTATTGGGGATCACACTTAACCACATAAAACTTAACCTGGGCACTGAACCATGAAATTGATATGAAAGTCAAAAGACATATGAAATACTGTTGTGTACTAACCAGGGCACCCTATATACCAAATATCATAAAGTTATCACTTATGGTGACTGGGAAACTTAGATTAATATTCTTATTGAGAAACTGGTCAATTAGAGGAAAATAATAAACATGGTCACTAAATCATGAACTTGGGTCAAAGTCAAAAGCCATAATGCATACTGTCACATACTTACCAATACCAACATATATATCCAATATCAGGGACTTATCAGATATTTTTGTGACTGCTAGATAGGGTTAACTGTAAGCTTCCCTTGGACCATTAAGCTCCTACATGAAAGAATTCTCAAAGAAATCTGAATATTTGCCACAATACTGTGCACACATGTCTATTTGTCTGTGCCATTCGTCTGAATATTTGCCATAATACTGTGCAGGCATGTCTATTTGTCTGTGCCATTCGTCTGAATATCTGCCACAATTCTGTGCACGCATGTCTATTTGTCTGTGCCATTCGTCTGAATATTTGCCACAATACTGTGAACGCATGTCTATTTGTCTGAATATTTGCCATAATACTGTGCACACGTCTATTTGTCTGTGCCATTCGTCTGAATATTTGCCACAATACTGTGCACGCATGTCTATTTGTCTGTGCCATTCGTCTGAATATTTGCCATAATACTGTGCACGCATGTCTATTTGTCTGTGCCATTCGTCTGAATATTTGCCACAATACTGTGCACGCATGTCTATTGGTCTGTGCCATTCATCTGAATATTTGCCACAATACTGTGCACGCATGTCTATTGGTCTGTGCCATTCGCCTGAATATTTGGCACAATACTGTGCACGCATGTCTAATGGTCTGTGCCATTCGTCTGAATATTTGCCACAATACTGTGCATGCATGTCTATTTGTCTGTGCCACAATACTGTGCACGCATGTCTATTTGTCTGTGCCATTTGTCAAAGGAGAGACAATAAAAGGATAAATGGTAAAAATATTTCAATAATTAACAGTTCACTGAACTTTTTCCGCCGTGCGCGGTCCCGGCTGAAGAATAGGCCCGCAGCATCCTCTGAGCTTGGAGTATGAGCCATCCTAACAGAGGACCCCGAGGGAACCCCGGGATATAGAAATAGGACCTAGTATCTCCGGCTTGCGGGGTGTGACCCCTCCTAAATGGAGGCTGACCCCGAGGGTCCCGGGATATAGAAATAGGACCCATTCCGTGGTTGTGTGGGATTAATAAATACACAACCCATCTTTCGGATGGGATGTAAACTCAGGTCCACGTGTTGGAAGAAATGCCACGCTTCCTGCACGTTAAAGAACCCTTGTAGCAAGCTCTTTTTGGGGTGGTCCGTAGGTGATCGGCTACAAGGCTAAATTCCCCGCCCTTGACGATTTCACCCTACTTTTCCAGTGGCAGTCAGAATTTCCCGTCCCATGGCCCTTTCCATACCCCAAAGTGATTATTTATCAACAAACTTGTTCTCGTCTTGATATAGCTGAAATATTGCT
>MJUU01023748.1:0-11832 GCA_002080025.1 Modiolus philippinarum
AATTTACCAAAATATGCCTGCAATATTCATTAGTTATATATAACATAATCTTGACCCATCTTTCAAAATTATGTTTTGTCCCCCCATTTTTCTTTTCTAGATTGTGGTCATGGAGTTAGTAGTCTACCTGTATGGGTTTTATTCGTATGTTTATTCTACGATAGGGAAACGGGACAGAGAAAGGGGAGGTTTGGGTACCCATAAACCGGTTTAACCCTACCGCTGGCTTTTGCTAGTGCCGGTACCAAGTCCGGCTGTCCCGAGTTCCTATCGTTGTTTATGTTTGTCTTTTGTATTTTTATTGTGGGTTTTTTTCTTGTGCAGTTCCTATTTACTTTCTGGCATGTGGCTATGTTTTTCGGCCATTGTAGGTGTTTCCTGTTATCTTTTTTATTCCATAAAAACAGTTGGGTTGACTGACCGTGAACTTGATATGGTATTAACTACAAATAATAACACATTCGTCTTCTAGGTTAATGTATTCTCATCAATGATAGATTATATTCATTTTGGGTTTTTGTTTGTGCCACTTTATCATTTTTTTTCGCCAAATAGGAACAAATTTTCATTGGATACTAATGAATCTTTAATTTATTGACATGTTGCGAAAAAAAAAACAAACAAAAGTACAGTTCATGAAAAAAAAATGGTACCGGTATTTCAGTATATAGGTCTTATTGTCGCGATCGCCTTATTCACAAATACAGATATGAACAAAACGGACCCAAGTAAAAAGAATCATGGATGCGACAAGGTGCTCCTGTACAGTAAGCATCTCCTGCTTATAAGAAACTCGGCGTGTTGAACATATCTATTCCAGTAGTCAAATCAAACTAGAGGGGAAATATAATTCTGTATGGTTTTTCCATTTTGTTAAAGTGTGTCACTGGTCAAGTTTTTTGACTCTGTATCAAATTTTCGGATTTAACCATCATAAATCATTCTAGTTTTTGTACACTGACCCCACTTTTTTGTTAAAAATTTGATTAATATATTAAAAGGAAACGTTAATGTAATTCTTAATCTGGCTTTACGGTAGTTCGGAGGAACATATTCCAAGGGTTCGGTATCCCGCACAATTGTCAAACGCTTGTAAGCCCAAAATGGGCGCACTTACCTATCAATATCTCTCGGTCAAAAATATCGATTGTCAGTGTTCTAAAATACTTAACCGTAAATATAAAATACCTAAAATTCTTGACATGGGGTGACACAACTTAAAACAACGGCAGTAAATTACAGAAAAAAACACTTTATTTGTAAGGTTCATTCGAAACTATGTGCTTTCATTCTGACCTTTTTTTCTGGTAAAATTCATTTTATTCATATTTTGATGATCATTATAGTTACAGATGACTCATTGAAATTAAATTCACAGTAAGTTCGGTATTTTTTTACACTGGATGAATTGATTGATTTACTGGAAAAAAAAGTCTCATTAAACTTGAAGTTTCAAATTTATTCTACATTAAATACAAATTAAATATATAGTTTAAGTACCAGTTTGTAAATGCAAGTAAACTAGACATTTATCAACTTTTTCTTGCATTTAATATAAATTTTACTTGAAGTTTAAATGGTGAAGTAAATTAAGCTTCAATTCATAAATTTATTTGTCTAAATAAATGTAGTTAAAACCAGCTTTGAATTAAAGATTCACTCAGAAAATAAACTTAATGTATTCTTGTAAACTACAAATTAAATTTGAGTTTAATGCTAGTTTATTATTTCAGTAAATCAAACTTTTCATGTAGTGTTGTTTGTTACAACTGGGCCGATGCCACTGCTGGTGGACTATTAGTCCTCGAGGGTATTCACCAACCTAGGAGCCAGTACTTCTGTGCTAGCCCGAAAACCGACTTTATTTGAAAAATTGCAATATCCAAATTTTAGAAAATTTTGTTAAAACCTAAGGAGTATCTCCCCCATGCATAGCTCTGTCCTTATCTGATTTTGGCTTTCCTATTTAGATCCTATTGGTGATTTGTTCTCTATCAGCTTTTACACATATTTCGGTTCATGGATTTCCAAATGTTTTGATTTGATCTGCACTGAAGAGACATAAGTTGTCGAAATGCGCATATGCAGAAATTTAACTCACAGAAACTTCGGTATTTTGTTTTTTGTTGCTTGCACAAACAGTTTAAACACTTCATTCTTGGAGTAATAAAAACAGCAATTCTGCCCTGTTTGGATATAATAACCTATTACAAGCCTTACTTTTATGGTATAGATTTCAAGCATTTTGTGACCTTATGCATCAATTATCGACGAAATATTGATTGTAAATAAATTTATTGACAGTTATGTATGCAGTATCAACAATAAGTGCACTGTCTGCGCTCGGAAATATTTATGTACTTTTATTTTGTTGTAAACAATTCTTGAAGTTGATTGTATTCTTAATACCAAAATATCAAAAGCATATCAACCCAATAGACATATTTATATTGATTTATACTTGAGGTGTGGTTGTTTTAAAGAGCTGTTGTATAGTTTTATCTTTCTTCGGGTAGGAATAGCATTTATTTCATGTCAAATTTTGGAAGACATTAAACATTAAATTAAACGAAATATAAAGTAAAATGGCAAAATGAGAAGACTATCAAATGAATACCACTGCAACAAATAATTATCATGTATGAAATGGAAAAAAATAATTGTTTTAATCCAAAACAAGTTATTTTAGTGTTTTTACCTTGAACAAGTTTTACCCTAAGTCCTGATAACTAAATGTCATAAACGGATTCATTGAATATATTATGAGGGCGAAGGACATTTTAGCGAAAATGAGTTTGATCGTGAAGCACATTTTAGCGAGAGAAATGTGTACATTTTAGCAAATTAAAATTAAGTTACCTGTAAAATATTGATGGACAATTTAGCGAACCATAATTCAATATAATACTGAAATTAATAGGTATGTGCGATCTTAATTATATAAAAAATATACATGTATTTAAAAATAAATGTATCATACAGAGCTTGGAAAGAGTTTTGTATACGATTTAATACGTGTTTCTCTAAGCAGAGCTATTGGAATTCACAATTTAGAGGTATTGTTTTCAAGTACCAGAAAAAAACCGAGATATAATGCTTCACTGTCTAACATTTGTTGTGCTGATATTGTGCTTTGGATTAATTGTATTTTTTCTCAATTTTTTTTTCATTTTAAAATGGTCATCATTTAAATAAACGTATTAAAACTTATCCGGATCAAAATCTTCCTTCCACCTCCCCAGCAGGGAGCAACATGCAAAGCACGGAGAAAGAAGAATGGAGGAGGCATTGACAATATATCTATTTTTTCCAATTTCGCTAAAATGTCCTTTCAAAGTTTCGGTAAAATGTACATATTTTTGTCGCTGAAACGTCCACGTTTTTTTCGCTAAAATGTCCACCCATTTCGCTAAAATGTCCATCGACGATATTATGATTAAGTTTTTAGGTGTTGAATATCCCTCAAATTCAATTTTTCTTTTATTGTTTGACGTTGTTTTGCTATCTAAAGTGTCTTGAGATTAAATTCTGCCTTTTTCTGAAAATGCCCTGCTGAACTTTTTTTTATTTATTGTCCGTGCAAGACCTACTTAGGTAGTCAAGGACACTTCCCAGGCAGATGTAATTATTCTGACAATCAGCGTAGTTCATGATGATAGCAGTAAAGAAGCCCATTATGCCATCTATATGAAACTTCGAGAATTATACAATGGGAGGTTTTCAATTTTGATTTTTTTTATTTTAACATTGTGGGTTTTGCGTCCATGTAGCAGTATCTCAGCTACTTCTGGACAAGAACAGGTTAATCAGTTCAAGATGATATGCAGAAATTAAATCCACAGTAAGTTCGGTATTTAGTTCTTCAACTCTTCCTTTGGAAAGAAATAAGAATGGCTAGGACAACCGAGTTTTGTTGTAACTGGAAAAAGTAAGGATCATCGGGAACGAAATATTTTCCTAGTGAGTCAGCTCTGAAGTGGAAATACTGAATTGGTCTTAGTAACATTCATACGTAGGAAAACTTTCAGAAACAATCATTTTGATTATTGTGGTAAGTGTGTGTTCCCGAACTATTGTAAAAGGGATTGACTTTCCTGAAAATGTGATTTCCTTAAGACGTAAAAGATCTCATTTCATTAAAACCTTTACAGAGTTGTATAAAAGTCATTCCTTGTTTTGCGTAAGCTATAATTTACGACATATTATTCATATTAAGTATCATATGACATGAATATGAATAAGTCAAATTGTATAACGAAATTATATACCAAATCATCAAATCAATGAGAGGATATTGAGTAAAAATGCCTACAAATACATTGCAGAACCATTCAGTGGAACAACGCTTTTATTGTTGTTCTTCCTGTTAGCATTTGTATCAAATTATTTATTTTAATAAGGGTAATAAATTACACCAATTTTCTTATTAGTATTTTAAGCAAGAGAATACAAATACAGATCAGGAAAATCCTTAAAAGTTAGATTGTAATTATACATTCGTACACAGCGAGGCAAAGATGAAATAAAAAAAAAACATGTTTTTTTCATTCATATATTTATATTTTTGGTCTGCAATGTGTGTTTCATTTGTTCTGCATTAGAAGACATAGGTTGTCAGAATCGCTATTTGCCAAAACAAAAATTAAGGGTATTTAATGATACTAAATACTGCGTTAATGGCTGACTTATACCCATATCTCATTCTCTACCTTTAATTTAGATACTTCCATTTAAGGACGGTCATTGGGTCAACACCGGAAGTTGTTATTGTATTGTTCGGATGCATCCAAATCAGTGGTTTATTTTTTTATTATTATCTTTTTTTTTTGTTATACTGCCACACCTTATTCCACATTTTTTTTTATTTGAATTTGCAATCTTCTTGCTTCAATATTCGTTTACTGTTGTGTTTAAATTAACTACATTAAATATTCTTGGAAAGTGGAAAAGTCAACCTGAAAACAGACCTCAATTTATATTGATTGTATGTTAACGGAAATATAAATTGATGATCGGTCATGCAAAAATAGATCTTAACCAAAATGTGTAATGATCAATACGAGTTATTGTTGTACATTGTAAATAACTCAATGATGTAATGCTGAGTAAGGAAACGATGGTTTTCCAGTTTTTATGCAGTTAACCAATTTTCGCTGTGTGTCACCTTGCAACCAAATCTGCAAGACTAGCCATCAATGAATATGTACTGTTGGTGTGTGTATTACCAATGACTTCCATTCTATAAATACGTTCTTTTTAAATTTCAAATAAGAAAGTATATGTGTACTCTTTAATGATAATTGACTCATTAGTATTTATTCTTACAACTCCTATACTACTTATAACTTAGCATTTTTATACTTTTAAGTATACAGAATATAGAAAAATTTATATATAATTTAAAGACCATTTCGATTAAATAAAATACTCAGAAAAATAGCAGATGGAGCTATACCAATAATGCTATATCCTTTTTCGAAAAACTACTTGAACCCTCAATACTTCTTATATGTATTTCAACGAACACTCAAATAGGAAATACATTGATAAGGGATCCCCAATATCTAATACCCCAGTAAGTCTGTACCGAAATATCCCTTTAAAAATTGAAGTTATCCCAATATTCATTGAAATATAAAATATTCCATAGTAAAAATACTTTCATCATATATTTTCCACGAAAAGGAGCTAGCCAGCAGAACATTACTATGCGTTTTGAAATTATCTATTTTTTTCCCTTTGAAAATAAATACATGGTTTGTTTCCATTGCTTTATTCACTTTTTTACCTTTTTAGGGGCCATTTAGGGCTTGCTATAAGATGTGCGGTTCCTCACTCTGTTGAAAACCGTACGGTAACCCCTCGATGCTTTGTTTTGGGTCGTTTTAACCTGGAGATTGGATTTAGTCTCCTTGACATTTACCCCAGTTCCTTTCTTTTTCATATTGGTTACCACGTGATTTTGTTTTAGATCTAAAACTTTTAACTTGTGGTAATCAAATCCTTTCAAACAAACAAAATTAGAATAATTTCAAGATCTTCTATGATTATATAAAAAGATATTTATATGTTTACTTACTGAATACTACACACATACAAACAACTTATATTATACATTATCCTTTAAAAATAGTATATTATATTGTTGCATATTCGTTACCTCAACCTGCATCAGGAGAATACTTCATAAGTTAACTTTATTTGTGTCTGATCTTTTTTGCCTGTTTTGGAGCAAAATGAATACGTTTAAGCTAAACTTACATTCCATTCCCCGTATTCACTAACCCATTCGCCAGTTCTTATATGTTGGCACGTATGACCGATTTAATTTGAAACTTGAAATATCTAAACTTAAGAAAATTTTGTTCAAAACTAAGGAGTATCTCCATCTTGCATAGCTCTGTCCTTAGCTGATTTTGGCTTTTCTATTTCGATCATATTGGTAAATTGTTCTCTATCAGGTGAAACACATATTTTGGTTGATGGATTGCCTAATATTTTGATTTGATCTGCACTGATGAGACATAAGTTGTCGAAATGAGCATGTGCAAAAACTAAATTTAAAGTAACTTCGGTATTGTAATATTTATTATTATTATTATTATATTGCCTCTGCTGGTGGACTGTTAGTCTCCGAGAGTATTCACCAACCCAGTAGCCCTTCGGTGCTGGCCCGAAACCGATTTAATTTGAAAATTTGCAATACTGTAAACCGGGAAATATTCGCGGCAGTTTTATTTTCGCGATTTTCGCGTTTGGACCGCAAAATGAAGACGGTGCGAAAATTTCCCAGTTTACAGTATCTAAACTTAAGCGCTTCCTGCACGTTAAAGAACCCTTGTAGCAAGCTTTTTTGAGTGGTCCGTAGGTGATCGGCTACAAGGCTAAATTCTCCGCCCTTTTCGATTTCACCCTACTTTTCCAGTGGCAGACAGTATTTCCCGTCCAATGGCCCTTTTCATACCCCAAAGTGATTATTTATTAAAAAACTTGTTCTCGTCTTGATATAGCTGAAATAATGCTGAGTAGACGTTAAACAATATTCAATCAATCAATCAATCTAAACTTAAGAAAATTTTGTTCATAACTAAGTAGTATCTCCCTTGCTTACCGCTGTCTTAGCTGATTTGGCTTTACCATTTCGATCATTTTGGTTATTTGTTCCCTATCAGGTGTTACTTGTCGTAACCAATAGTTAATTTTTTTTTTGTCTTCTGTCTTCATTATTGTTTTTCTGGTGCAATTCGCTCGTGAATTGTGGCCTGTGATTGTAGATTTTTTGGCCATTGTAGATGTTTACTGTTATCGTGTTTTTGTAATTTTAAACATCTTTTGGTTGATGGATTTACTAATATTTTGATTTGATCTGCACTGATGAGACATAAGTTGTCGAAATGCGCATTTGAAGAAACTAAATTCAAAGTAACTTTGGTATTGTATTATTTGTTAAATGTCTAAATATACATAAAAACGAAAAATCAATATTGATATTTTGTCAACGAACTGACGGGATATAGTGGCCATTTTTACTTACTTTTTTCCGCACTGTCAAAAAAAAATTGCAAAATTTGTTTCAAAGGTTCATTTTGTTAAACCAACAAAGATCACAAAAAATAGTACAAAGTGAAAGAATGTAATTTTCAATTTTTCTAAATATATGAAAAAATTCCATACTGACTTCCTACATAATCTTTCTGTTACATGTCATTTCATTCAGAGAACTGATATTTTTTCAACCTTGTTTGCCTTTCATGGCAAGGCAACAAATTTTGGTATTTTTTTCATCTGAAAAAGAAAGGTAACAAAAACTTCAAGTTCCACTCTTTGTTTTGGAAAATTGAATTCAAAGCAATAAGTAAAATACCGAAGGAACAAAGAACAAGATTACATAAACAACGGCAGCAGAATACCGAAGGAACAAAGCATAAGATTACACAAATCAAAGTCCAGAGACAAGGCAAAAGCAAGAACACCAGAAGACGGAAGACCAAAGACACCACATGCCCACAAAACACACGAACATTACATATACATAATACATTATATATAAATCAAAGTCCAGACTAGAGACAAGGCAAAAGTAAAAACACCAAAAGACGGAAAATCAAAGACGCTAAACAACCACAAAATGCAAACACTACAAATACAACTATAAAAACTACAGCACTTACAGCGTGAACTCTCAAAAAGAGTGACATCAGTTGCTCTGAAAGGGTAAGCATGACCTGTTCTATATATAGAACCCGTCACACTGTCAGTGGGTTAATCCAGGGTAAAGTCTGAAGCAGTAAAGTAAAATCCGGGAAGACATGAATCAAGCTGAAAATGTCAATTTTCATTTGTGACACCGATATTTCAGATCCATCTATGATGTCGTGATGACGGTCATAGAATTCTGGAAGGGACGAAAGTAACAACGGCTGGTCATACCCCTGATAATGCTTTTGCTCTTTCCATAAAGTCAACCGATTTTATGGCGCTCCTGATAAATATTGTCGGAATACATCGGCAAACGAATACCGAAGCAAAAATGATGAAAGGGGGAATTCCAAAATCAAACATCAGGACAATTCATATCCAACACGAATTGACACAGCATGACAAAGACAAAACAAAAAAAAAACAAAATGAGCAAGAACGCCACAAAAATATAAGCACTGGCAGTGTAAACCCTACAAACATTGAGGTATCATCAGATGCTTCGGAAGGGTAAGCATGATCTGCTGCATGTGTGGTACCCGTCACACTGCCAGTGAAAAGTCCGGTATTGTCACAGTCGAAATAAACCGGAGCGAACGGGTAATAGGAGCGAAACAAGCCGGTACCGTCACAGTCAGTGTTTGTCAGTCCGGTAATAAACTATGTTTCCACCAAAGATATCTATTCTCATCTGTGAAATAGAAACTTTGTAACGGCCTGTCTAATCATGGTGACGACCATTAAACTTCTGAAGTGACAATTTCAATAGTGACTAAACATACCCTTGATGTTGTTGACAAAATCACTGTACAAACTACAGGCATGGCAATAGCGAATTAGTTGTGAAATGCAGGAGATGTGGGAATATTACTTGGAATGTACATGTAACTGTTCGGAAATTTTGATTATGGCTCTCCAAATAAATCTTTTCGGTAATTTTGATGTTAATCTTTTCAGTTTTTTTTTCAGATGACCATCTCTAAAACTTAGGTCTTTTCTGAACAGATCAAATCAAAACATTTGGAAGATTTACATAAATGGTGAATGAAAGAATATGAAGTAAATGCACATGAGACAAAGTGTCTACAAATACATGGTAAAAATCAAGCAAAGGAACAACGCTTTTATTGTTGTACTTCATCTTGAATTCACCATGAGGCCTTCAACAATGAGCTTTGCTCATACCACATAGTAAGTTCAAGACGGCCTCTAGCACCGGTTTGGGTGGAATTCTTTGCTAATTGTCGAGCAACGCTACATCCATGTCTTCATTGATCATTGGTGCGGGATTGTCAACAAACATTAATTAAACTGGCAAAGTGCTCTTAATATCACTATCATTCTTTGCCCGACAAAAGCACTAGTGTCTAAGCTAGTGAACGATTACAACATATAGACAAACACAGGGCACTCATCAAGTCGAGTGTAAGAAAACTTGGCGTTATAAAAAAGTGAGATGTGTGCACTTAAAACAGGTGGTCAGAATTACTTTACAAAAATAAACGCCAAAATTTGAAAGTATAGGTATAAGTCAATTCTGGTAAAGCTTATCATTTCGGTAATGTTTAAGATCATTTCTCTAGAAGCAAACATCACATTTGGGTTTCAAGATAGAGAGTTTTAACTTCTACACGCCAAGTGAGTCTTTTCTTTTATTGACAAGGTCACTATACTGCACTTAGCGTTAAGTGTCTATAAAGGTTTGCAGCCCGACTTTTCAAATTAAAGCCTAACTATTAAGCATATTGCGAGAGAAAACATATTAGGAAGCACCCACAATGGCCAAAAAATGTAATTGCATGTCACAATTCACCTGGAAACTACACAAGAAAAACGTCAATGAAAAGATAAATGGCAAACGTTACCAACGATAGGACCTCTGGAAACTAGTAGCCGGACTTGGTACCGACAGGAGCAAAAGTCAGCGTTTAAACCGGTTATGGGTACACAAACTTTCTCTTTATCTATCCCATAGGCAGGATATTCCCCTTACCACCACCATTTGGGGACACATTTCTGTAGAGCGAGCCCCTAATACCGATAAAAGTATAATTTACTTTTTTTAATGATTCTTGATGTTGCCTCAAAATCTATATATTATTTGATATTTCATTCAAAATAAAAAATGATTGACCGACAGGAGCGCAAAATAGAGTTTCCTTTTAATAATTGACACCTGAGAAGTTTAAGAACTGGGACAACCAGATCACATGAATTATACACAATATATAATGAAATCATATGATTGTAAGCTTAGGTAAAAGATGAATTACACTACATGATATGTGCGTATGTTATAAATGTCAATGATCGATTAGAAATTTCTGGTAAACAAATAATTTATTTTTGTCTCAAAATTAAAATAAAATGATTGAGTTGAAGCAAAAATGTACCAATTTCGCATTCAATGGTTTACTGTGATTAAAATAAATAATGTATGTGGTTTTTGATGGAATTTCATCTGGTTTACTACAACTGACTATTAATCATATGATTGACTTATAAAGAAAATATTTGCGAGCAAAGTTTCATCCAAAGCTGTTTAATGCATAAAGCTTCATCAAGAACTTTTTAATTCTTTATAAATCTTAAAATTCTGGATTTCAAAATCAACGTTGGTGCAGAATTTTCTACATTGAGCCATTTCCCATTTACATTAAACATTATAAAAAGTCACTTTTTGAACGCAGTGTTTAGACATTGAAAAATGTGTAAGAATAAAGCCTATAAAAATTCTTATAACAAGTTGCTTTCTTTTATTAAAGCAATTGAAGCAAACATGTTTAAAAATTGCCCGATTGTTCGACCGTTTTGAACGTTCATTTTGTAAAATTTCTAGAGCACGGTCTTGCTGCATCGCTATGGATTTCACAAAAGTACAGAAACTTAAGTGCTAACGCACGTTTATGTATACATCGAAAAAAACAATTCACGCACTCGGAAATCATATGAGGTTCGTCAAAAGTTTGATAATCTGTGCTTTTCGTGCTACGTATGAAACCTTATGATAACTTCTAGAGGAAGAACAACAATAACAGCTTTATTTCTTTTGATGGCTCAACCATTTTACGAAATGATAAGGAGCATGTATTTTTAGATACCTTTTCTCGTGTACATTTACTCCACATCCTTTCAATGATTACGTAATGAAGACGCTTTTAAAGATATTTATATTATATGTTATCTCATAAAATTGACTAAAATACTAAGTTATAGGACTGTTTATTGCAACCATGTAAATGAAGATGTAATAATCAAAATCTTTTTATCACTTAACGACCAAAACAAACATGCTTATGTTGAACCCTATAAAATGTCCTTATTGAAATATTTGCAATATTACTTCGGGATATGAGTCATGTTTATAAGTTTTTGATCCCTTGAAATGACCATAAACAGCTTAAGAGTGTATGGTTATTTAGTTTTATAGTGTAGAGTAACCTTTCTCATCTCATATTGCCAAAAAGTAGAATTAAAGCACCTAGATAAACTGTTTATTTGTTGGCAATTAGAAAAACAGGTTGTACAAAGGGTTGAAATTGACACAAAAATTCTAACCAATTGAATAAATAGAGGCCCCATTCTGTGTGTGATAGATACTAAGTGGATGTCCTTGGTACTAGCTTTTGTCTC
>MJUU01023748.1:11884-25736 GCA_002080025.1 Modiolus philippinarum
ACATATCATTTGATTCAAATGCTGCTGATGGGTAACTCGTTGAAATACGTACACAACACAATTTACTGTTTATTATGTAACTTGGGTATATTTATATTTTTTTAGTTAAGCAGAGAATAAAATTATCATGCATAGTGTCAAAATTTTTAAATTATATTTTCGCAATCAAAATCTTTTGGTTCAAAGTAATGTTGTCAAAACATTTTATTATGCTCGTTAATTTTGTCACTATTAATCAAAAAAATTTTGTTAAGGTTATTAACTCATTTTAAATGGTACTGATTTATGATATTGGTGCATCTACCGATCCAAAAACATTTGACAAGAAATGGTGTAATTGGTTCATATAAACACATTGACAACCAGAAATATTCATTAAAGGTTGCAACAAAAATATTTTACCCAAATTATGTACCAAAAACGGCAAAAAATCAAAAAATCTACTTGCCGAATATGTAATAGTGTAAATAATAGTTACATAGGAATAACCAATTTCTCTTGTTTCAAGAAGTTAATGGTTTTAAGAAAATTTTCATTCATATTCTAAAAGAATTAAATTTTAGATTTCACAAAGCTTCGGACATCTTTGAATTCAACATATAAACATGGTAAAGATATCATAATTAAACAATTCCCTTTCTGCTGACTATTATTTATGAAGTGAAGTATTTATGTCACCACAAACATTATGTTCGAGAATCTATAACACGAGCTATGAGATTAGAATAAGAATTTTTGCTTTGGACATTTGACACGTCTAACCAAAGTAATCGTTCATTTGCCTTGTATTAGCCTTGTGGCTTAACTACTGCATCTATCCATGAATTTATTCTATACCTATTCTTACATTATTTGCTCTTTTTGTCTTTTCATCCACATTATTGCAGTTCGAGTTCACATATGTGTTATGGTCTCATGTTCATTTACTCCATATCTTTTCGTAAAATATTGATAACTGACAAGACAAAAAATTACATAGGGTCATTTGCTGCAGTTTTCGTACTTTGTTGACCTCAAACATTGGCGAAGTTAAAAATAAAATACCAGGAAAAATTAAGCGGATATACTATACAATTCACATTATAACGATATAAGTTCTAATAAATGATAAGTTTATGTCACAAATTTTACCTTTTAAAGAAACCAAACCCACTAAAACCATTTATAACGGAATGAATGTAACTTCCTCGATATGAGTCATTTGAATAAGTTTATGATCCCTAGAAATGAATATTCACATGCTGATGATTTTTTTTTCATCTAGGTTCAAATATGGGCATTGAGATTTGAAAAGGGTGTACAACAAATAAAACAAAAGGGGTAGTAGTATAGTTGTAACCAAATATATACATGATGTTTATTTCGCGGAACTTGATTACTCTTTATTTAGGGGCCAACTCCGACCTGCCGTTGGTTGTGGGGTTTCCTCACCATTCATTGAAGATCTTATGGTGGCTTTGAGTTGTTATTACTCCCCTTTGGGTCGTTGTCTCTTTGACACATTCCTCGTTGTTTCCCTTCTTTTTCCTATGTATATATAAAACCAGAGGCTCCCAGGAGCCTGTATCGCTTACCTGGTTTTCAGTTGCCACAATCAAGGTAACAATGTAAGTTATACAGTTGATCTTCAGTTTCTCAAACTTTCGTAGTTCGAACACCTCCAATATCTTACACTGTTTTAAAAGTCTGATCATGTTTTATTATATTTCTTTATTGGGATTTTTTTTTATAAAAAACGTTCTTGCTAAGGACCACTTTCGACACCAGTTTTGAAGTCGAGACGTCAAATGGCAGTCAACAAACAATTTTCAACATCGGTTTTGAAGTCGCAACATCAATATCTATTTGGAAATCAAATTTCTTTGAAATCGGACAATGTTGAATTTTCCCGCCTTTTTGGTAGCCATTTTAAATATGGCGGTCAACGAAAAATATTTAACATCAGTTTTGAAGTTCCCACATCAAGACCTATTTGAAACCAATTGTCATTGAAATCGGTCAATGTTGAACTTTCCCGCCTTTTTGGCGGCCATTTTGAAAATGGCGGACAAGGAACAATTTTCAACACCGGTTTTGAACTCGCAACATCAAGATCTTTTTGGAAACCAAATGTCATTGAAATCAGACAATGTTGAATTTTCCCGCCTATTTTGGTGGCCATTTTGAAAATGGCGGTCAATGAACAATTTTCAACTTCGGTTTTGAAGTCGCAACATCAATATCTACTTGGAAACCAAATTTCATTGAAATCGGACAATCTTGAATTTTGAAAATGGCGGTCAAGGAACAATTTTCAACGCCAGTTTTGAACTCGCAACATCAAGATCTATTTGGAAACCAAATTTCATTGAAATCGGACAATGTTGAATTTTTGCGCCTTTTTGGCGGCCATTTTGAGAATGGCAGTCAAGGAACGTTTTGAACTCGCAACATTAAGATCTATTTGGAAACCAAATGTCATTGAAATCAGACAATGTTGAATTTTCCCGCCTTTTTTGGTGGCCATTTTGAAAATGGCGGTCAGCGAACAATTTTCAACACCGGTTTTGAACTCGCAACA
The DNA here is from genome assembly GCA_002080025.1 of Modiolus philippinarum. Taxonomy (NCBI): domain Eukaryota; kingdom Metazoa; phylum Mollusca; class Bivalvia; order Mytilida; family Modiolidae; genus Modiolus; species Modiolus philippinarum. Next base: position 14,445 of record MJUU01023748.1, read on the forward strand.
TCAAGATCTATTTGGAAAGTAAATTTCATTGAAATCGGACAATGTTGAATTTTCCCGCCTTTTTTGGCGGCCATTTTAAAAATGGTGGTCAAGGAACAATTTTCCACATCAGTTTTGAAGTTGCCACAGCATGGCAAACATTTCATCAATTTACACTTAACCTTCATCTTCTATAGTTTTGGAAATAATAGATGAAAAATACGAAAATTAAAAAAATTCGGTGAAAAAAGGGCAATAACTCCTACAAGGGTTTATGGATTTTCTTCAAAATTTCAGGGTGGGTAGATCTTGATATGCTGAACATTTTTGCAATTTACACTTGACCTCTATCTGTTACACTTTTTGAAATAAAAAATAAAAATGCAAAAATTTTGAAAATTTAAAGGAAAAAGGGCTATAACTCCGAGATGGGTTTTCAGATTTTCTTCAAAATCGCACAGTAGGTAGATCTCATCATGCTGATCATTTTTACACTGTCAGATTTTTGATATCTGTAACGGTTTTTGAGTTATTTGCCAAAAACTGCAATTTACCCCTATGTTCTATCTTAGCAACGGCGGCCATGTTGTTTGACCTACCGCCTAATCGAACACAATTTTGAGAAGCCATACTCTGGTGATGATTCAGGCCAAGTTTGGTTATATTTGGCCCAGTGGTTTCAGAGGAGAAATTTTTTGAAATTGTTGACAGACGGACGGACGACGGACGCATAGTGATGGCAAAAGCTCACATGGTCTTTAAGGCCAGGTGAGCTAAAAAACTTTTTAGAATGCAAAAAGGTTTGATTCGGTATCCGAGTTTGTTTGCTCCCTAAATACAATTACCTTAGTAGACAATATAAAGAGAAACTAATACAGAGGCAAAAAAGGAAGTTAGGGGAAATTCAAAAATCGAAAATAAAACACGGTTATTGATATCAAACACGAAATCAGAGCGTATGAAAATGGCAAAACCAATATCCAAAATGACCAAAATGAACAAGAACGCAACAAAACTAAAGAACTAGCGACAAAAAGGAGGTATCATAATGTAAAACCAGGCATATGGTAACTTCAAAGATATAGTAAAAGGAATATAAATTTCTACACATGAGTCATTTAAATCAGTGTTTTGTCCATAGGAATGCCTTAAAATTGCATGTTAATCAAAGTTTTATTGCATTCGCATTTAAGTCTTAGAATTCGTGTATTAAAAAAAAATGATTAAAAGAAAACAATTCCATTATAAAATGTATGGCTTTTATTTTGATAAATGATCTTTATACAGGCAGATTTGGTTCATTATTAATAAAATAGAATAAGATTATGTCAAACCATTTAAACTTATTAAATGTTGAATGATTAAGGAATATATTTTTCCAAATAACTCAGGGCAACTCATTTCATTCCTTAAAATTCCAGTTTTACTTCATATGCTAAATGTTACTTTTCATTGACAATTTTACTTAATACTGATATCAATTTTTCGGCAAACATTTGTGTGACAAGTTTGATTATTCAAACTCACAAAATAATGTCCTTTTCTCTTCTACATGGCATCATTCAATTAACACTGAAAGGATATGAAGTAAATGCACACAAGAATCTCTACATATGCATGGTTAAATCAAGCCATCAAACAACGTCTGATTGTATTTCTTCATGTAGAAGTCACTACGAGGCCTTCAACAGTGAGCTTTACTCATAGTTCATTGTAAGTTAAAGTATATCGGCAAACGAATACCGAAGCCAACCCGAGGAAAGGGGAAATTAAAAACTAAAAAATCCGAATTGAGACATTCTGACAAAGACAAAACAAATAAAAATGTGAACAAGAACGCCACAAACTATAGCACTGGCAGTGCGATCTGAGACGGCTTCAAGCACCCGTTTGGACGGAATTCATTGCTAAATGTCGAACAACGCTACAGCCATATTGCTTTTTCTTTCGGATGCAGGATTGTCAAGGAACATAAAATTAAGTGGCAAATTGCTTTTACAAATGTTGTCATCCGTTGCCCGAAAAAGACTAAAAGAAGGCAATCACAACATACAAACATCCACATGGCACTCAATTGCAAGACAACTTGGCATAATTAAATAGTGAAATGGTTATATAAAATAGCAAATAGCAAAATACCGAAATTACTTGGATTTTATTTTCTGTATCAGGCATTTCGACAACTTCAGTGCAGATCAAAACAAAACATTGAGAAAAACATTAACAGAAATGTCTGTAAGAGTTATATAACATAGTTATGGTTATATAAACTATAAATATAAAATATAGCATGGTTATATAAAATAGCAAAATACCGAAATTACTTGGATTTTATTTTCTGTATCAGGCATTTCGACAACTTCAGTGCAGATCAAATCAAAAAATTGACCAAAACATTAACAGAAATGTCTGAAAAGAGCTAATAGAGAACAAATTAACAACAGTCATAATCTAAATAGAAAAGCAAAACGCAACTAAGGACAGAGCAATGCAAGAGGAACAACGCTATAATTGACAGAAATACCAAACGTTGTAGAGCGAATCTCCTATTAAAGAGTTGTATTTTTCAAATTGTTCGGTTCAATTTATTTTGCAATCTACTATGAATAAATCGATGTCTAAGATCGGCCAATTTAAATTTTGACTGGAAATGGTAATTTTTCCAGGTTTTCAAAACGTTTTGTATAGAATTTCTAAGTCATGTAATTGACTAAAGGTGTATTGTCAGTTTCTATAAATTCTGTCCAAAATTCCTTTAAGGTACATGCGTTTGGAATATAACATGACAAGTAGGTGGTCACAGGCAAAGTATTTTACATTTTATGGCAAAGACTGTAGAATCCATATACATGTCAATGGAGATAGATACTCTTTAATGGTGAATAAAAGGATATGGAGTAAATGCACATGAGACAAAGTCTCTACAAATACATGGTAAAAAACAAGCAAGGAACAACGCTTTTATTGTTGTTCTTCATCTTGAGGTCATCTGGTCTTCCAATAGTCCTAATCCATATGCACAGAAAAGAGACAATTCAATTGTCGAAAAACTCATCAGAAAAACAACAGTTATTAGCAATTGCGTTGTTGTGCGAAAAGGAGACGGGACAGAAAGGGTGTGGTTTGGGTACCCATAAAATGGTTTAACCCTACCACTAGCTATTGCTACCACCGATACCAAGTCCGACTGTCCCGAGATCTTATCGTTGTTTAGTTTGTCGTCTGTTTTATGTATCTTACCTGTTGCAACCTTATCCTTCTTCTATCTATTTCCTACCCACCTAATGTTCATCGTGTACTCTGTAACAACCCTAGATTTCCTACCAGGAGGAATGACCCGGTTACCGAAAGCTATATTTTTATATAGCCTAGGTGGCCGAGTGGTCTAGGGCGCTGGACATAGTGCAGGCGGTGTTGCCACAGATGACAACAAGCAGGGGTTCAAATCCAGCCGAAGACCTTGCTGGATTTTCCGATGTTAACAGGTTTAAAAAGTTGATTTTCATCACTGTTGGCATTCGAAATCATTCATTCTACTTTTGCAGCTTACCTTACCAACACATTATCATGTTTTTTTCCATTTGTGTTTTTTTGTGTGTGTGCGGTTCCTTGGTACATTGTGGCATGTTACTGTAGTTTCTCGGTCATTGTAGGTGTTTCTTGTCATCTTACAAAATGTATTTATTCTATTGTTTTTAAGCTAGGAGGCTTTGTTAAGATGAAAACAAATTAACAGTTTTCCTGTAATGGTCTACTGTAAGTCTCTAAGATTTAGTGATAAGTTGCTTTATATAACTCTTTGAGCATTTTTAGCAACACAAAAAAAAAACAAAAAATTTTCTGAATAGCTGCACTCTCCTGACCCCCAAACTTTGTTGTATAAAAAATAAAGTACAGGGAAACTTCAATGTTACGAAACCAGTTTTTATAGCTGACCTATTTCATGTAACAAATGTTTCCTGAATAAAAACTTTTCATAGCCATAATTGAATGAATTGAACTTCCGTCAAGATATCATGTAAATCAATCTATAATCCCTTGAAATGGCTATGGCATCTTTGAAATGTTTCATAATCTAGGTTTTTATGGCATATGCATATTATCATCTTAAAACGTAAAATTTTAAAAAAGTTGTACAACAAATAAACTGAAATTAGGAATCGTGAGCCATAAAGCTTCAGAATTTGATGATAGCAAATTAAGAGTAGTCATCTCTTTGTAACGTTCGTGTGTTTTGTGGGCATGTGGTGTCTTTGGTCTTCCGTCTTTTGGTGTTCTTGCTTTTGCCTTGTCTCTGGACTTTGATTTGTGTAATCTTGTGCTTTGTTCCTTCGGTATTCTACTGCCGTTGTTTTGTATATATAATTGTAGTATTATTTCTAATTTTAACTTCAAAAATTCACTGTAACACCTAAGATTTGATTTCCAAGATTTTTTATGAATGGTTTTATGTACCTTTTTCTCATTATTAACACAATTCAAGGATTTGGGATTTTTTCACTAGAATAGCTCTCTTTTTTTGCATTTCCAAATTAGAATGATTTCAAGAAAAACTGTCATGTACCGACTGAATTGGTTGACGTATATTGAGTGAAAATGTCATATGTTAATTTCAAGAGGTAGGCAAAGTGAAAATGAAAAGTTGATAATAAAGTTAAGGAAAACCCCCCGATTCTTTTTTTTTAATATATCATATTTTTTTACATTTAAAATATAGCAACAGCCATCATTGAATGTTGAATGCATTAGTGAAATGCTACCTATTAACAAACAGATAAAAATTACTTTTAAAATTTCATCGTTATAATAATGCACCATATCTAATTATCCATTATCTATAAAACAGAAAAAAACACAAAAAGAACATTGCCGCATTAAAAATCAACACTTCCTTGTTGTTGAAATTCTTACCACTTTGTGTTTCAAATGTGCAATGAACATGCACTAAACTGATAAAACACTTACTCGTCATTGTTATAAACTCTGCTTCTGACACTGAATCGAGAGTGTTGCAACCATTTTCTAAATACATAAAATACCGAAGTTTCATAAAAACAGTAAATTTCGTTATGCTGTACACGTGTTTTAAGGAGTAACCTCTCATCAGCAGCATTAAAATCAAATAATGTTGAAAGCCATAATCCAAAAGTTGTCAAAAAAGAAGTACTCATTTCGAAAAATATCGAAATTGAATTCAAAATTTAGATGATAATAAGTGGGAAAAAATTAAGTAACATTTTAAGCTTAATTTTTTATGATGCTCATAATCTTAACTGTTGTTTAAAATGGGGGACATGTTAACAGTACTGTGGTATAAATGAAGAATTCATACAAAGAATACACATAATTTTCAGGAAACGGTGGAGATGAGCGGGAAAATGAAGGAAATATTGCGTTAGTTTGAGATGGGAAAAAACGATTTGATGCCCTTTTTATGGTATGAAAAAGAAAGGAAATGGGGTAAATGACAAGGACAAAAAATCCCATATCCAGGTTAAAACGACCCAAAACAAAACATCTAGGGGCCACCATATGGTCTTCAACACAGTAAGGAACCTCACACCATATAGTAAGCCCTAAATGGCCCCGAAAAGGTAAAAAGGTGAATAAATCAATGGAAATAAACCACATCCAATAATGGTAGTTTTGATTTTTTTCAGTAAACATGTACCTCCTTACATTGATTTTTTATTTACATGTTTCTTTGGTTATTTTGATTTAAAGTGTTTATTCTGATTGGACAAAATCAATCATAATAATCGAATTCACAATCTTTGCTTCGTGCTAGCCATAGAGATCATTAATTTGAGAAATTTCAAGCGAAGGATAGGCGATCATTCTATATAATATAATCACATTTAAGACAATGTCGTACTTTTCATTCTTATAATGATCTCAATTGTTTATTTGTCTATTGGTAATAAAAAAAAACTGTAAAATGTAAATCTGACTAAAATTCCTGTAGTAATAGTTCAAAGAATGTAAATACCCCCATGTGAGTCATGGGAATAACTTTTTGGTCCATAGATATAGCCAAATATGGCTTCAAAAATTCCTGTTAATCAAAGTTTTATTACATATTTGTGTTTCAGTCTTTGAATTCATTTATCTAAAGATTTAAAGAAACAACACCTCAGACAGAAAATGTGATGATTTTTATCCTGATAAATGATCTATTTGAAGACAAATATTGTTCATTGTCAATAAAATGAAATAATATTATGTTAAGACCACTTAAACGTATCTAAAAGTAAGAGATTAAGTATGTTTTTTGCGATAGAACTCGTGTAAATGATTTTTTGATTCCTTTAAATATCCTCTGATTGCTTTCAAATGCATAGTAATAAAAAGTCTTACGTCATATGCAAATTCTAACTTTTCATCTTATGTATTTGACAAGTTGAGATTTATGAACTTGCAGATATTACCTCTCTACTGCAGAATTCTGAACTTTTCTTCTGTTTGTGAAATAATCAGATATAAATTATACGCGTGTTTACTAAGAAACAGGGAAATTGGTATTTTGATGGGCTTCTAAAAAAGTCAACAATAAAATCTATGAAGACTTTAACCACACTAATAACAGTACTTTCATAGTTTTTGTATTTTATTTGCATTGATGCCAAGCAAGAGGGATTTGGTAGATTTGGTAATATTTAATAATTAGTTGAACGTGTTATAAGTAATGCCTCATGTTGACTTCAAGATGAAGCACAATAGTTAAAGCGTTGTGTCATTTCTTGGTTTCATAATGAATTGTAGAGACTCTGTCTAATGTGCATTTACTACATAGCCTTTCATTATTAATTTGTGATTTTCTGTTAATCGGAATCTATAATATTATGCAAAAAATTACTTTGTGTATTTGCAATTCATCAAGATGCTAAGAACCAATATTGATACAATAAATTGTCATTCAGGTATACAATTAGCTAACATGCGGCATATATAATACGGATGTTTATGTCGAGTTTTCCCCGGAAAGAATTGTATAACTCAACAAAAAAAAACAATAACTCAAAAGGGGACCACTAATTAATTAGCAATGTTGAGCTAAGGATGTTTTATTTTAAGGTAGTTTGGGTGAATAAAAGGATATGGAGTAAATGCACATGAGAAAAAGTCTCTACAAATACATGGTAAAAAAACAAGCAAAGGAACAACGCTTTTATTGTTGTTCTTCATCTTGAAGTCATCATGAGGCCTTCAACAATTAGCTTTGCTCATACCTCATAGTAAGTTCAAGACGGCCTCTAGCACAGGTTTAAGCTAATTGTCGAGCAACGCTACATCCATGTCTTTCTTGGTCACGGGTGGTCATGGGTGTCTAAAACTGAGCATCTTTTTTGCACATCAAAGCAAAAATTCAATAATTTAATGAGAATGTTGTCTAAATGATTTTGTATATTTTACGAAAAGATATGGAGTAAATGAACATGAGACCATAACACATATGTTAACTCCAACTGCAATAATTTTAATGAGCTGTATGGCCATTTCGGAAATTAATTCCTCATCAGCAGCACTAGAACCCAAACAAAGGAAATCCATAATTTCAAAAAATGTTTAAAATGCATAAAACCAAACGAAATCCGAATAATCAGTAATATCAAATATAGCTAAGGAAAAAAATTCGATGGAGGGAGTTAATCCTTAGGTTTTAGAATTTACATAAATTTAGATTATAGTAATGAAACAAAGTTTACACATGAACTAGTACACCATATCTAAGAAAAATAAAGAGTATACATCTCTACCACGGGGAATTATTTTACCAACTCCATACTGCAATTAAAGACAAACTCCTGTATTAAATATTTTACGAAAGGATATGGAGTAAATGAACATGAGACCATAACACATATGTTAACTCCAACTGCAATAATTTTAATGAGCTGTATGGCCATTTCGGAAATTAATTCCTCATCAGCAGCACTAGAATCCAAACAAAGGAAATTCATAATTTCAAAAAATGTTTAAAATGCATAAAACCAAACGAAATCCGAATAATCAGTAATATCAAATATAGCTAAGGAAAAAACTTCGATGGAGGGAGTTAATCCTTAGGTTTTAGAATTTACATAAATTAAGATTAAAGTAATTAAACAAAGTGTACACATGAGATATTATCTCTTGTACAAGTACACCATATCTAAGAAAAATAAAGAGCATACATCTCTACCACGGGGAATTATTTTACCAACTCCACACTGCAATAAAAGACAAACTCCTGTATTAAATATTTTACGAAAGGATATGGATATGTCTTAAATACAATAATTTTAATAAAAATGAACAATAAAAATCAAGTTATTTTTCAAATAATATTACAAATTTTCCAAAAATTCAAAAATACAAAAAAAGTTTTATCAAAGGGAGATAATTCTATACTGAAATACAATTGAATAGGTCAGGTTTTATAAGTTTGTTAAAAAAAAAATAAGATATTTGATCCCATTTTTTGTGGAATTTGTCAAAAGCATTTTAACAACCACATTTATTATATTTTTTGCAAAAAATATGTTTTTTTTTTATTTTGGGGTCCAAAATTACTTTAATTAAGTTATCAACCCTTTCTCGAAAACTAACAAATTCTTCACATTTCATGAAATAAATTTTTAAAAAAGTCCGTGACATATTTTTTATGTTTCTAAATTGAATTTATTTATCGTACAAATAAATCTACAAATTTTGGAAAAAATTGTATGTCTGGTTATAGAGAAAAAATATACCCATGAATTGTTTTAAAGGGCTATTTCCCATATAATTCTATTGTAAATACAGTGCGAAACACCAATTTTGACCAATCTTTAGAACACTGTATCTTTTTAGACATATACGTGACCCCTTTTTTGCAAATTTGTTTAGCATATTACTCAAAGTTTCATTGTACAAATTTGAAAAAAGTTCTTATGTCAGAAACCAAGACACCCCAAATACCTTAAATCTACTTGTAGCGCTTCAGGTTAATTGTTTTGCGTCAATAAAATTTAAGTAAAGAAATGTCATGTAGGAGACAAAATACGAGTACATGACAATTTTATTAATAATTCGTTTTATTTGGTGTATATTTATTTCAATAGTTCAGGAATCCAGTCATTCCTGCTCCCTGGTATTTGAGGCGATCGTTTCCGCCTTCAATTACACAAAAGTTCCTATCTCCAAAAACTTTACAATACTTTTTCACTCGATAAAAAAGGTAAGAATGAACATACTAGTATATATTCTACTTTGTCACCTCAAAGACCAGGACAAGACATTGTCACCTTTTTGACCAATGAATTGCCGTCTTTTCATGATTGTCAAACAAATTGTCAAACAAACAACTTAATGTCAGAAATATTGTCGTTTGATTTTATTATGTATTAATATGTACAATTTATTACATGGATTTATGATATTTTATTTATATTTTTATGTCTATTAGTGTACGGAAGCTTTGCAAAAAAAAACAAGAAAGTAAAATTATATACCAAATATATTCTGTAATGGAATACACTGAGTGGTAATAATTGCATGAAATTCTACAAAAAAGTCACAACCGGATGTCAAAAATTATTATGTTTGAATTGACTCACAGATAATGTGACAGCACCACTAGCAGAGCAGGACATACTTACCCTTCCAGAGCACCTCAAGAGTCACTCACGGGTTTATATATTGCAAATTTCGATAAAGTCGTTTTAAGGTCAGCACCGAACCTGACTACTGGGTTTGTGAATACACTCGGGGATTAACAGTTTAAATAATTTTAGGTTTTATGGAAACGAATTTATTTTATTTTATTTAGTTATATATCTTTTTATATAAGTATGAAAAAGAAAGGAAATGTAGTAAATGTCAAGGAGACAACATCCCATATCCAGGTTAAAACGACCCAAAAACAAAGCATCTAGGGGTCACCTTACGGTCTTCAACACAGTTATTTATTTTTTTATTTCCATGCTTTGTGGCTGTTTCAAGTCTTCGTTTCGTCTTTGTTTTTCTGTATATCATTTATGTTTCTATAATTTGCATTTTGTAAAAACCACATCCCTTGCTACTTGTGTATTCTACATACATTTTTTCATGATATTACACCATTCTAAATTCTTTAAAATGATTGAAACGTGTATTGATTCATTTTCGTAAATATATTAATGTATGTTTGTCATACAACCACTTTTAGCATATGCCAAGATGCTTTCTTCTGGGACTAACAGTTTAAATAATTCTATGCTTTATGGGAACAATTTTTTTTTATTTATAATTTTTTTATATAATTGTTAGTTTTAGTTTATTTACTTAATTTCTATTTTACGTTATTTTTTTCTATTGGTTTAAAGCATTATTCATTAACAAAAACACCTTGGAAGTGTTCCCCTTCAAAGTTTTTTTTTCCAGAAAACAATTGTAATTTAATTTGCTGTCAAATTCAATTCTTAATTATGGTTATCATGAGAATCGTAAAATAATGTAGGTAACAAATCAGCAGTCAAAATTGATTTTGTGCAAATTGCATATTTCGAAAATTTATTTCAGTGGAGATAAAATGAAGATATATGTAAAACAATACTTTGGCACTATAGATATAACTAAAATGTTAAACCCAAAGGGCGACAAAGTAACATAAAAAGGATTGATACATTTTCAGACACTTACTCCATATCCTTTCATCGTTAATGTACATATTATAAATTCTTTGAAAAGGTAATTATGAAAGAAAACTAAAGATGCAGGAACATCAACAAAAATATTTGTATGATATTCATTCCTATATGCGTGTTTGGATAACTCTATACCTTGATTAGTTATAATATCTGATACATTGTTGTTAAACTGAGAATATTTTCCTAAGGTAAGCTATGATAGCTTGTAGTGTTATTTTTAAACCTCCTTTTACTGAAACTTTTCAGAGAATATCTATCACGTGATGCCATGGAGAATCTTTATCACATAATGTCATGGAACACTTCCTATCATGGATTTTGTAGTTTAATTTCGCTTTTGTTCTGGCCTTTAATGTATATCCTATTGCTTATATGTTCGTCTCTATGAGTTTTTATGCATCGAACTATTATTGTTCTTCCAAAGTCTCGACTTAATTTACAACGGAGAGACATTCGTTGTCAAATTAGCTAGATAAACTGTTAGTACCAAAGAGTATTCGCCACTCTTTCAGTCAAGTACTGTGCTTGTTTGAAAAAACCCGATTTTATCTCGAAACTTGTAATTTCTAATTGCAAGTTTTCGTTTAATCACTCTTATATTACGCTTACCAATGTCGGGTACTGATTTTTGGCATTTGTTTATGCAATATTACTTATTTGTTCT
>MJUU01023749.1:2251-44508 GCA_002080025.1 Modiolus philippinarum
ATTTTGGCTTTTCTATTTAGATCTTATTGGTTATTTGTTCTCTATCAGTTTTACACCTATTTCGGTTTATGGACTTCCAAATATTTTGATTTTATCTGCACTGAAGAGACATAAGTTGTCGAAATGCGCATATGCAGAACCTAAATTCACAGTAACCTCGGTATTTTGTTATTTGTTTCCACTGGGCCGATGCCACTGCTGGTGGACTGTTAGTCTCCGAGGGTATTTACCAAACCAATAGCCAGTACTTTGGTGCTGGTCCGACACCGAATTTATTTAGAAACATGCAATATCTAAATTTTAGTAAATTTTGCCTAAAAGTAAGGAGTATCTCCCTCTTGCATAGCTCTGTCCTTAGCTGATTTTGACTTTTCAATTTAGATCTTACTGGTTATTTGTTCTCTATCAGATTTACACCTATTTCTGTTAATGGACTTCCAAATATTTTGATTTTATCTGCACTGAAGAGACATAAGTTGTCGAAATGCACATATGCAGAACCTAAATTCACAGTAACCTTTGTATATTGTTATTTGTTTCCACTGGGCCGATGCCACTGCTGGTGGACTGTTAGTCCTCGAGGGTATTCACCAGCCCAGTAGCCAGTACTTCGGTGCTGGCCCGAAAACCGATTTTATTTAGAAACATGCAATATCTAAATTTTAGTAAATTTTGCCTAAAAGTAAGGAGTATCTCCCTCTTGCATAGCTCTGTCCTTAGCTGATTTTGGCTTTTCAATTAAGATCTTACTGGTTATTTGTTCTCTATCAGTTTTACACCTATTTCTGTTTATGGACTTCCAAATATTTTGATTTTATCTGCACTGAAGAGACATAAGTTGTCGAAATGCGCATATGCAGAACCTAAATTCACAGTAATCTCGGTATTTTGTTATTTGTTTCCACTGGGCCGATGCCACTGCTGGTGGACTGTTAGTCCCCGAGGGTATTCACCAACCCAGTAGCCAGTACTTCGGTGCTGGCCCGAAAACCGAATTTATTTAGAAACATGCAATATCTAAATTTTAGTAAATTTTGCCTAAAACTAAGGAGTATCTCCCTCTTGCATAGCTCTGTCCTTAGCTGATTTTGGCTTTTCAATTTAGATTTTATTGGTTATTTGTTCTCTATCAGTTTACACCTATTTCGGTTTATGGACTTCCAAATATGTTGATTTTATCTGCACTGAAGAGACATAAGTTTTCGAAATGCGCATATGCAGAACCTAAATTCACAGTTACCTCGGTATTTTGTTATTTAAACATCAAAACACAGTGACAACAGCAAGTTGCTTCGAAATAACTTTAAATATCTGACAAAAAGAGGTGTTCCTAGTTCACGTTTAATACAAGTAAGTTTCTTCAAAATTTCGGATAATCATTTACAGGTCAAAATTAAATGACACTAAACCAATGGCAACAAATTGAAATTTACAGCAATACATTGTTCTTCATATAGAGTAACATTTTATGGGTTAGGTAAATACTTGTTATATTGATTTAAGCCTTCATATATTCAAATAAGGTGTATTTTGCTATTTGAACTAAAGTTTGTTATCTACTCAACAGCCAATGAAATCGCAAGATTGCTTATTCTCTCTTATATGAACCTATTTGAGTCTCTTTTACGAGCCAGTAGTGACAAAATCAAGAAGTTCTAAATGATCACCAACCAGATATATTATTTAACTCTGGTCCGTACAGGAAAACATCTAACAACTGCATTTTCATCATCCTATGGAACAAATTATACCGCAATCGGCTGTACCACTTTTCAAAATGTGTTTGGCACATCTGCTCCCATGACATTATTTAACATTAAAGTCCATTGTTCTGATTTTCTACAGAGATGATAGCTTTAGCAAGTTTTATTTATAATAAAAATATAGGACACTCTGATATTCCTTATTCAAGTTCATATTTCTTCTAGATTTGGTTTTAGCTACAATAAAAGCCTAGACTACATAGTTATGTTTATTGCTCACATGGCTATAGCCAGGGTGAGCTGTAGTCATCACTTTGCGTCCGCTGTTCGTAGTCTGGGCCAATTGGAACCAAACTTGGTCACGATAGTGGTAAGATGGCTTCCGTTCAAAAATATATCCGGCGGGTCCACACTGGTCCAAGATGACCGCCATTTGGTAACATAGCTATATAGGACCCTTTAGAAAAAAATTTAAAGATCTTCTCAGAAACTACTGGTCCAATTATAATCAAACTTTGTCATAATGGTCCTTAGATTGTCCCTTCCAAAATTGATATCTGGCAGGTCCTTACCTCATCCAAGATGGCCGCCAGATAAGAACATAGTATACATTGGACCTTATGGAAAACACATACATTTGCAGATCTTTCTCAGAAACAACTAATTCAATCAGAACTAATCTTAGTCAAAATTGTGGTTAGATGGTCTGGTCAAAAAAAGCTGTTCGGTTTTCCTAAAATCAAATGTTTGCCATGATTTAATAACAAAAATAGCAAGGAAAGTTTTATATAGATATAGAAATATTGTTTTTTATTATTACAACTTGTACTATATATCAAACAGTTCTAATTGTGTACATCAAGACACTAATTTGAAAAAAATATATATAATGAAAAGTGATAATTTCAAAAAGGGATTTAAAATTAAGGAATGTTGTAATGTAAATGTGATTGTCTTTTCAAATATTATATAATTTCTGTTATTCATACGAGCAACCTCTGCGATTTTTTTGAAAGGGGGACTCTGAATTTTTTATTCAAGCAATATAATTTACATAGATTTTAAGGGGAACCGCTGGTCAAAGTTCTTTTTTTTTTTGGAATATGTGGTTTGATGTGGGTTGAAGTGGATGATTTTGGTCTTATTTGTCATGTAAACTAGACCAGATACTAAAATATTCTGCATCACATTTTTTAACGATTTCAGAAATATGTTTAAACTAGGTTATAAGGGAAACCCCTGCCATTTTTTATAAAGGAGGCTAAGAATGTTTTGATTTCAGCAATATGTATTATCTAGATTATTAGGAAAACCCCTGCTCATTTTTTTTTCATTTGAATTCTCATATGGGTTGAAATGGATAGTTTAGCTCTTCGTTGACATTGGAATCAGACCAGATACTGAAATGTTAGGAAAAGGGTATTTTGCAACAATTTTCTTTTACGATTTCAGCAGTATGTATCGACTAGCTTATAAGGGGAACTCCTGCAATTTTGTTTAGAAAGGGGGGGTCAGAAAGTTTTTTTTTTTTTATTCCAGCAATATGTATCGCCATTATTATGAGGGGATTCAATCCTCATTTTTAAATGGGGTGTGAAATGTGTTCAACTGGATGTTGGAGCTTTCAGATGCCATGGACAACAAACAAGTCAACTGAAATTTTGGAAAAAAAGTATTCCGCTAAATATAAGATTTTGTTTTAGAAATACATATGCATTAGTTAATCAAGAGAACCCCTCCCAAAATCCTTTTAAAGGGGCCTACTAAACGTTTGATTTCAACAGTTTTTATTTACCTAAATTGTTAAGCGAACCTCTGTCTAAAATATTTTGAAAGGTGGTTTGAAATGGGAGCAAATGGATAACGCATTCAAACACATTCAAGACATTTTCTCTGAAATACCTTGTCCAATTAAAACACAATGGTAATTTGATTGTACCTACCAATAAAGGTATGCGGGGAGTCCACACCTCATCAGCAGTAACATAGGTTAACATTTGACCCTTTGGAAAACAAATTTAAAGATTTTCTCAAAAACTACTGGTCCAGATAGAACCAAACCTAGTCTGCATGGTCCCTAGATTGTCCGCTACAAAAAATGTATCCTGCATATCAGTACCTCATTCAAGATAGCCTACAGTGGGGACATAGTTTATTTTAAATTCTATTAAAATAATTAGGTCTCTGAAATATTTCACGAAAGGATATGGAGTAAATGAACATGAGACCAAAACACATATGTTAATTCTGACTGCAATTAATTTTATTGAGCTTTATGGCCATTTCGGAAATAAATTCCTCATCAGCGGCACTGGAACCCAAACATAGGAAATCCACGATTTCAAAAAATGCTTATAATGCATAAAACCAAACGAAATCCGACTAATCAGTAATGTTAAATATATCGCCAAGAACAAAACTTCAATGGAAGGAGTTAAACCTTAGAATTTAGAATTCACATAAATTTAGATAATAATTATAACGAAAGTGTACACATGAGGTACATATGTATAATCACTAATCCAATTGGAACCAAACTTGATCACAAAAGTTTTTGGTGGCTCCATTCAAAATTTTCATCTGGCATGTCTGCATCCAATTAAATGTGGTCTCTAGTAGGAAACGAAATTTAAACTGTAGACCATATTTGAAATACAATACATTCATTTATATCAGCTATGGTTCAGGTGACCGATACAGACTCATAAGAGCCTCTATTAAATCAAACTCGATACACAATTTGCATGTGAAAATATCAGGAATCTTATGATTTGCAAGGTCATTGTATTTTGTACGTCATTGTGAGACATTGAATAAGGTTGGCCTCAATGGAGTATAAGCAGGAAGCTTGATTAGACTTTAAACTGGGACCGTGGCAAAAAGTTCTCGGGAAAGGATGTCGAGCTTGACACAGGAACTAATTAAGTTTTAGCCTTGAAACAGGCAAACAGCAACCAAGTGAATGTTCTTTGCAAAACATTTTATTGCAGGAAACTGAAGAAGTTTACCCTCTCTACAGACAATTTTAATGTAAACAGAGAATCGTATCGGTTAACCCGAAAGATGCGTATTGTTCTATATGTATGCACTTAGGATTTTCAACTGGCATGTAGGGATGCAGTTGTACGACCTTCTTTCCGAGAGAATGATACACCTCTCCTATAGAAGGGTCCTGTCAAACTGGATATTGGAGAAGATGGGATGGAAGGCTGTAGAAAGCTGAAAGATTTGTGGGAATTTTGGGATAAAGAGGTGCGAGATAATGAGTTGACAGGTGGTAGAAAGGAGATGAGTGGGGTGGTGCTTTAGCAAGAAAACTCTATATTGTGCGAAGACTTAAACCATCATATGTTAAATGATTAGACATAAGTTGACGAAAACTGTTAAATTGCAGAATTTAGATTTGGAATGAATTTACATGTATTATGTATGCATAAAGACGAATATTACGTCTCCGACCCAGTGTGCTGTCGAAATTTCTAATGTTCCTGGGTGCACAACAGAAAAAAGAAAAGAAGTAAACGCCCTTTCTTTTTTCTTCTTTATATCACTCGACTACCAAATTTGGTTTAACTCGACCAGAAATCTGCTATACAATCTTCAAAACGACAAGCCAAGTAAATTTTATTTAAAAGTAGGTGGATATACAACAAACAAATGTATATAAAGAACTTATAAAACCGACTGTCTCAAACTCAAAGTTAACCAACAAAGCATATATCAAGACAGGGGCATATAATTATGTCTCTTACTAAATCATTCCAAAACTTGTAGCCCGATTGTACACAGGGAGGGGCATACAAATTGCTAATTTTGTCTTGATGTAGATAAAATGTCAGAAATGCATTTTTTTAAGTCAACTTTTTGTTAACAAGGATCTTTTTTCTTCCTCTTTTTTATGGTTATCAAATATATGTTATATTTCCCATTTTGTAAATTCAAAATTTCAAAAAATCAGTCTTTTACGACACAGGTAGCGTTGAAAATGACTGATCAGCGTTAACTCAACACTGAACAGACATTCTCAACAAAAATCAGTCATTTACAACACAGGTAGTGTTGAGAACAACACAAGTAAAGACTGAGATTGACTGAAATGGGTTGGCTCAACTCTGATCGGACATTTTCAGTCAAATCTAGTGTTGAAAAAGACTGATCGGCGTTGAATCAACTCAGCACAGCCATTCTCAATTCTGTTCAGACATTCTAAGTAAAAAAAACGACTGACTCTGGTAAAATCAGTCAAAATATTTGTCAATAGTGCTGTATTCCAGGAAAGATACCACAATAATGAGATCCCCAATAAAATCTACATCTTGATGATTCAAATTTGATGGAAGACTTCCTAGCGCTTTTTTTAATCTGTATGTCAGGAATATTTGTAAGAATTAATCAATGCTATAAGAGAATGCAACAAATAAAGTGAAAACTACGGGTCATAAGCTATACAAAAATTTGGAATTTTGATTAATTTTATAAATCACTAGTTTCTTGGTAAAAAAAAAGTACGGATCACCGAACTTATTTTCTTAGTTTGTAATTATTTCACAAAATTTATATTTTCTAAATGATATCTTAAACAGAATAAATAATAAACTAGAAACGAACTAATTGCTTGTATTTTAATCAGAATATTTTGAAGAAAAATAGAGAATATTTCTCAAAAATCAATTTTTGTATCGTTAATGAAAATACCCTTGAAGGCATTGACCATGAATTCAAAATTTACCCCTGTACTGCCATAATTAATACCATGACAAGGTCAGAAAATTAGTGCTTTTCTTAATAGGAATTGTTTAACCTTTAATATAATAATTAATTTCTACGTAAAACGATATGCAATAAACCTTCACAAATGAAATATTATAAGTTACTTAGTTCAATTTTGTTAAAATTACAATTTAATGAGAATAAAAATGCATCTTTTGTCCTTTTCATAAAAATATTTCAATTCAGTTTCGATTATTTGTAAATTCAGTCACGGGCATGCATATCACTGAACAGTTACGGTCATCTTATCAATTCATATTAATGGAAGTTGCGACTTTATATTCACAATGTGGGCATAAGTTTCCATTTTCTCATAATATTTTTGTCATTAACCACCAATAGAACGCCATTTCAATATTAATGATCCGAATCGTTTTTTTATCTGCAAAATTATATCTTAGGCGATTCAGCCTCCTGACGTTAACTGCAGATAGATACGGTAAAGAGCTTTACCACAGTAAGATATCGCCTAAGAACATAATAGATAGGTACAAACAATGTAATTTTTATGTTTAAGTGTTTGGAAACACTAAAAATACAGTTATAATGTCTTTAGAAATAATTGATTACACTATTTTGTCCATAACTTAGAATTATTATTTCAATTTTTATATGCTCTACTAAATACAGTCCTCTAATTAATTGGATAATATTTACAGTTTGTTGTCTCGCTAATTCAAGAATATCGAGGAAAACTGGCATTCCCGTATGGGAAGGCTCAAGCAATTCCGGTTTACAACTACAAATCCCTATTTAAGTGATTGTCATTATAAAGCACTGCTCATGTTCATGAAAAACATTCATTTCTCAAGAAAGATTATGACAGAACTAACCAAATAAATAATCACTAAAGGGATGTGGAGGAAATGCACATGACACGAAGTCTCTACAAATACATGGTAAGAAACAAGAAATTGAAGAACGCTTTTGTTGTACTTCTTCATCTTTAAGTAAATATTGGGCCTTCAACATTTGGCTTTGGTCAAACTACAAGGTAAGTTCGAGACGGCGCCTAACACTGGTTTGAGTAAAATTCGTCGTTAGATGCATCTATCTTTTTTCATTTCATGGACGCGGGATCGTCAACAGACAAAAAATTATCTGGCAAAATGTGTTTTCGACTTCTGTTTAGAGTAGAGGTAATAAGACTGGATATTAGAATACTCAGAAGTGTCTTGCGTTGTCATAAAACGTTGTCCTTGGACTAGAATTCAATTTGTTTATTTTGTTATCTAAGTGTTTTAGGTCTTTAATGTGTATTGTAAGTTAACAAATTAATCCACACGTTCCAATTTTACGGTCACTTTAAATGAAAAGTGGGTTTGTCTATTAACAAGTGAACAGTAGTGACCATCAATACGGGACTTCTGAGTCGTGTTCAACCTGGAATATATTTCTGATACTATACGAAAAAAATCCATCAATACCGTGAGAGAGAATCAATAATTACATGTAATGAACGTTTTTGAGCTTAGGGTGATTTATATTCAGTCTGTTAAGGTGCTTCAGGTTTATTGTTTTTCGTCAATTAAAATTTAGTTAAAGACTTGTTATAAATAAATACTTCAATTTCATAAATATTTGGTTTTTTACGTGGTATAAGAATCCAGTCACTCCGTCTTACTGGTATTTGATGAAATAGTTTCTGCCTTCAATTACACGAGATTTCCTATCTCGAAAGTCTCGAATAAGGGGAGGAGGGGTGTTACTGAAATGTATAAAATAAAGAGTTTGAAGTATGAAATTTCAAAAATCTAAAAAGCGAAATACTGATTTTATATTTGTCTTTTCATGGAAAAAAATCATGTAAATAATTTAAGGAACACGAAAATAAAAACAATTTGGATACATTTGTTTCGTGTGTTTTCATTAGAATTGCAAAATAATCACTTAAATGCCTATTTGTAATTTTGAAAGAGTTCGGATTAAAATTTTGGTATTTGATCCCACTGGCTCTTCTTGTACATTTATACAATGAATATTGATATTTAATGTATTGTTGAGAACAATAAGTTAAAAAAAATTAAGGGTACACTCTCATTCTTTGAAGGATATACATGTAACAACTTTTACGTACAATTTAGAAAATTCCGAATTAATTAATTTTTAAAGATATTGGAGAAAATCGTTACATTCATTCTTATTAAAGATCTTAAAATTGTACTTTACAATGTATCTTATCAAACGTTTCAGTAAACTGTGTTCACTGTAGGATAAAATACGGGTACCGAAAGTCTATTGAATATGATAGGCTAAATTTTGAGAAATAAACATTCTTACATAAAACTGAGTCGCACATTAGTTACATGCATATGGTTTAACTTTGGTCGGATAATTGATCTACAATAAAATGAATCATATTTGACTGACCTAGGAAATAACCTCGCGGTTCCCAGGCCGTATAAAAATTCGAAGCGAAAGACCATTTATATCCCATCGTAAATATTTTGTAAAACTATTTGAAAACGTCAAATTCCCAAGCTTAATGGCCAAAGTTTCATATACAGTCATTACAAAAACACGATACATGGTAAGACAACACAGCTTTAAATTCATAGAAAGTACTGCAACAAACATTACGGAGCTGAAGATTCACACAGAAGCTAAATATGTGTCAATTTCAAAATGTTTCTCTATAAATTATCGTTTTGCTTTACATTGAAGATGTCAGAAGGAAGTGTCAATGCGATTTCAAAAAAGAATACATTAACAAATAAGACCAAATATGTCTGTGTTTAGCAACGAAAGCTGTTTAACGATTCAACGTTGCCGGGTAGTCACGTGATTCTTTTTCTAATTTAAATACAATGAATATGCATGAAAAATAATCATTATTTCTCCATCACATTCATATATTTTGCAGATATAGGTTGTATATTTAAAATATGTAACATTTAATAATGTTTTTTTCTAAATTCTGAAAATTTTCCTTTTTTCTCAATTTCCGATATTTTTTTTTAAATGTTGGATTATGTTAAACTTATGAAGACTATTATTCCATACATATTTTTGTAACTTCAAAGCGCTTGGTCAACATGTTCTAGCAGTTGAAAGTAAAACTTGAGCGGAAGATGATTTTTTCCAAATTTCTTGAGATGGGGCCTGTACCACATTTGCCTGCAGTTAATGTTCGTGTTAACATGTACTATATAAAATTTTGAAGAGGGGATGTAAGCGGACTTAAAACTAGAAGTGTGTTTTTGATACAAATACGAATGTCTCCCCCCGATACATATCTTTCTCGAGATGATATGCATCATTATATGTTACCATTGCATTTGAATATAACTTAATTTAATTTTGCAAAATTGTATGTCAAAAGGGGCATAACTCCCACAAACATTAGTCGATCGATCAGGTGAGACAATATGCACAACAAGGCATCCTGTGAAGTTTGGTTGAATTACGATGAAAGATGTAGGAGAATTGGTGTCCACAAACTTAATCTTGCAAATTCTTAGTCAAAAAGGGGCATAACTCCAACAAAAATTAGCCGACCAATCTGGCAAGACGATATGCACAACTAGGCATGACAGTCAACAATCCTGTGAAGTTTGAATGAAATCCGATGAAAGATGTAGGAGAATTGGCGTCCACAAAATTAATTTTGCAAAATTCTAAGTAAAAAATGGGGATACCTCCATCAAAAATTAGCCGATTAATCTGGCGAGACAATATGCACAACTAGCATGATAATCAACAATCCTGTGAAGTTTGGTTGAAATCCGATGAAAATTGTAGGAGAATTAGCGTCCATAAAACTTAATTTTTCAAAATTCTAAGTCAAAAAGGGGCATAACTCCCACAAAAAATAGCCGATCAATCCGGCGAGACGATTTGCACAACAAGGCATAATGGTCGGACTGATGACAGACGGAAAAGACAAAAACAACAGGTCTACCCCTTAAGACGGGTTCTCGTTCGAAAGTAGGGAGAAGGTGTAAGGGGCTATTCAAACTAATGAAATCCTAAAAGAATCGATATTTAAAATGACATATACTCCTATCCTTTACCTGATAAATTATTAATATATGTAACTGAAAATTAGCTTGCTACGTAAGTACTTACTTTCCTGGATTGCTTCAACTCTCTGTTGTTGGAAAATGAGCACCGAACTGTGAGACTTCATCCCTTTTTATACAGCAGGGTACAGAAATTTTCCACCGCGCAATGACCAATTAAAAAAGGGAATAACACCTATCATGCTTAAACTGGCATTTCCCGGGATAATCCATAATTTGATTCTTGAATTTTTTTCTGTCTGAAATAAACTATAGAAATGCAAAAAAATTGTAGACATAATTTAAAAATAAATATCGCACTTGACGAGACAGGGTTAATTTCAAATAAAGAAAAAATCTGTACTTTTAAGTTTGAACGATTAAAATTATCGTTTGTTATTGTTAACGAAAGCGTAATTGTGCTATGTAATACATCTTATGTACAAATACATATTGTTTGGAAAGCTGACATTTTATTCATGTAGAAGAGATTTCCAAAAGCAAATAAAAATTACGACGAAATACTCTAAAAATGCAAATAAGGATAAAAATCCCTTTGTATAGTGTTGAAAGAAAACGAACGACAGCACTTAATCAGATATTAAGAAATCGGGCTATTCTTCCAAATATCACAAAACGAAAAAAAGAGTGGTTTAATATGAAAATACAGAAGTTTAAATGTAAGACACATTGGGGTTTGAGAAGGAATCTGAAAACCAGATTCATGTACCCCTAGGACAGAATCGTTTATCTATTTAAAATAAAAACTTCACTTGGAGATTGTTCATTTGTATGCGTGTTGTTTTTTTAATATCTATGTATTTTTTGCTAGGGGACATCCTAATAATTACAAACAAATGACAATGAAAGGATATTAAATAAATGAACATGTGACAAAGTATATACAAATATATGGCAAAAGCAAGAAATAGAACAACGCTTTTATTATTGTTCTTCATCTTGAATGCACCATTTAGTCACTGTGTTGCATGAATAACAAAATTTCAAGTGTTGTACACTGAATATTTAGGATGATATGGGGTATAAAAGCTGTCAGAATTTATTTATTTTTTCATGACTTGCACTTAATTGTAATTTTCAGCCATTGTTTCCTGTTATCCCGTTTATTATATTGGATATGAGGTTCCTGAGAAAAATGTGACACTCTTTGTGACGCAGACGGCAATTTTTTTTCTGTATACTTTCAAACAGGAAGTGCACAAGCGATAGAGCCCAAACTCCTACATGCCTACATGCTATAAGTCACGATACTAATACTCAGTTCCAAATATTGGAAAACTGGGATATATTGTTTCTCAGAAAATTGTGACAGATTGTTTTTGAGACGTCGACAACGACAGATAGTTAGTCCTATACATTGCACTAATATCTTTGGAAAACGGGTACAACCTGGATCCGCAGATACACTACTATGATCCTATTTTCACGAAACTTGCAATCATATGAAGACAATAAAGACTTCCAAGGTTAAACCCAGTTAACAAGCATTCCTTGACATCAATATCAGTTACATATTTCATCAATTCTGCTAGAAAAAAAGAATATATCATTTTAAATTCATAATTTAATATCAAACTGAAGTTATGGTTGTTAATGCGTTACGATATTGCATTACACATTCGTTACCAAGTTTCCAACTGGAAGAGGGTAATGAACTAATACTATAGTTTTTAAAGTTTTATATAACTACTTCGGGGAGGGGGTCTGAAAATGCTGGTTCAAAGC
This sequence comes from Modiolus philippinarum, assembly GCA_002080025.1. Classification (NCBI taxonomy): domain Eukaryota; kingdom Metazoa; phylum Mollusca; class Bivalvia; order Mytilida; family Modiolidae; genus Modiolus; species Modiolus philippinarum. The sequence goes on from MJUU01023749.1 coordinate 14,472, forward strand.
TACTTTTTCCTAATATTTTTTCTAAGTTTGCCTAAATTTCTCAATAATTTATTTCCAGTAAAATGATAAAAAATCATGATTAATTCCAGTAGAAAACGGCAGTATAAGTGAGAGGCCGGTATACCTGTAAAATCTTAAGGTCATTTGATCCCAAAATCAATTTCACGGAATCATGAGAAATATCCTGTCAACATCCAATATTACGTAGAAAATGTAAGCCACGTCCCAGTTTTTCTGATATTTTTTCTATCAGTTTTTGACATTTTAAACAACATTTCCGTGAGAAAATGCCCATAGAAATAAACTGTTTGCGAGTAAAATCATATTTAGATATCAAATGTTCATATTTTCTATAAATCTCCTTAAATGTGTTTAACAATGAATGAAATATGTAACGTTGTGGTAAAAGAGTGGATTTTACAGTAAAGATACGTCCATTAAAGTCGCCAATCGTACTAGTTGAGAAATAAACACCCCGTATGATGGAGCTACAGGAACGTCACTGTAAAAAAGAGGAAATCAGTAATAGTGAAATCAAAATCATTATTTTATCATAAATGTTACTTAAATTTTACCAGAGTGATAGTTAGATCGAGAAATGGGCTGTATTTAGAATCATTGTTTGCTTAATAAGTTTAAGTTCATGTTGGTAAATGAGGTCGACATAGTCTAAAAATTTGGGATTGTCAATAGTAAGAATATCGTCAACATCACGGCTGTTTCTCCTGTAAAAACGAACTGTGAAGATATAGGGACATTTTTTACAGTAAAATAAAGGAGAACAAGCTTACTTTTTGATAATGACTGAATCGGAGACAAAAGTACAGAAGAATTAGTGATTAAAATGTTCGAGTTTTTTCGACAATATTTATTTGCCTAGTTTGGAGGACCTGTTTTTAAAAAGACTATCTGAATTCCAAGTGGCAGAGACTGTTCACCTCTTCTAGCCGACCCGGGGCCTTAATCGATATTTAGGGGCTTCGGCTACAGAGCTGCCGGGCACGTCCCCAGTTGGTGAATAGTGGAATACTCTGCTTATGCGGTGCAGTCAGGTCATTATACGGTAAGCTTGAAAGCGATTCATAATAGCCAAACTGTGTGAAGAGAGCAGACGCCCTAGGTGTCGTATAGAAAGCTAAATTGCCTGCCCCTACCCATTTCTCCCCTTTTCAGTGGCAATCAAAACTCTTTGCCCCAGTTGTCCCTTCCACCTTTATTTTTTCCTTCTTAAACTTTATATTTAAATTAATCAACTTCTTCTCCTCCTTGTATATTTGAAATATTGCTTCTTGCACGCTAAACTCTAGGTAATCAATCACTCAATCTCTTAGCCGATCTGTTTCTCCACTCTTACGAGGCTAATTCCTCTCGAAGTATGTCTGTTTAGATAATTGTTGATAGATTTAATACTGCATATAGTGTACTCAACGTTTACACGGTTTGAACGATTTTTCACATTCATGAGATATCATTGATCTTGGATTATAGCATTTTGAGTGTCAATTTGTCTTTGTGAGCAAAAAGTAGCAAAACGGGCCAAATTCAAGTTCTGATACTAAAAAAACAATACATCAATGTATTGAAAGGGAATCACTAATTGATGAACAGTGTTGAGCTAAGGGGATTTATATCGAATCAGATGTAGCGCTTCATGTTAATTGTTTTTGGTCAATTGAAATTAAATTAAAGAATTGTCATGTAGGATGAATTTTAAGTAAACACTTCAATTTCAAGAATATTTTGTTTTTATGTGGTATATATTTTTTCAGTGAATCCAGTTACTCCGTCTCACTGGTATATGAAGCGACCGTTTCCGGATTCAATTACAAGAGAGTTCCTATCTCGAAAGCCTCGTATAGGATAATCAGTTGAATATATCATGTTTTCTAATGATATAACATAGAGAATAATACATGGTAAAATCCGTATCACATACGTTATCATCCCGAGTTACCAATATCAGCCCGAGGGCCTCTGGCCTCTGATCGGTATCGGAAATCCGAGTTTAAACCGAAAACGCTATTCATAGTTTTGGCCAATGAGAAACGAGAGACGGAAATCTCTATTTGAAATTTAACAGTCATCCAATCAGAAACGGAAACCGGTATTCAGAGTTTTATTTTACCAATCAAAATAGCATATTCAGTTTGTCGCTTATAATTCTCTCATTTTTTGGTCAACTTTCGTAATTTTTCTATTTATTATTTGTTTTTTGAAATTATAAGTTAGTAATCAAATAGAGTTATACTTTTTGAGTATGAATGGATATCAGATTCGAGGGCGAAACGATTATGCAATAACATGTCAGTCGTTGAAGACAACTCAGTGACATTCATGATCTACTTAGCTCCATTTATAATTCGCCATAACGTGCAACTGCACGACAACTCTGTAGATATTTTATTCGAATGTCGATATAGAAATCGCTTCCCTATGATACAAGTCTCAGAATACCTTTGTTTTAGTATAATTTGATTATAGATTTTGAATTATTCAAATAAAGTAAAATGTAACTTGTTACATGATCATTTAAACTTTATAGGTACTCCAACGAAGAAATTTTTTAAGCACATTTTGATGATTTATCAATTTTCCATGAACAAATACTTAATGATGCAATGCTGCATGAAGACGCATGTGTATGTAAATTACAACCTATACTTTTTAAATGCAAAGTTTCAAATAGATTCATGAATGCACGTAGGTGCACGGCAATTTTAACTTTTACGTGTTTTTGCAGTTTTCTCGAATTTTGGCCGTGATAAATAGTAGTCAAAGCGTCGTAACTCCAAATGATTTTTGAACCAGTTTCTCCTTAGCTCTTATAGAAATGGTAAATGCAAAGAAAATAAAATATCGGAAGTGGACTAATTATAATTTTTTAATGATGTTAATTTATCCTTAATCTTAATTTTTTGGAGATTAAAAGTTTAATGTCTAATTATTGAAGCAGATGGCTATCTTTTTGCACCGTTTTATTCATTCCATTCGAACATTCAATTTTTTCGTCGGAGTACCTAAACTTTAATTATCTATCAGCCACGGACATCCACCAGGCGATAAATATTCATTTATGACGATAGTATAGAAAAAAATAATGAATATATTTTAATTTTAGTTAAAAATGAAGTCTGACAATTAAACAATGGCAAAAGTTCCTTTTGGTACCCCTACTAGGTATTTATTTGTATATTCCATAACAAACGGGGTGCCATATGGACTCTTTTCCTTATTCAAACTAGTATCGAATACAGTTGAAAATTCCGGTTATTAGCTCACCTGGCTATACCAGAGTAAGCTTTTGCCATCACTTGGCGTCCGTCGTCCGTCCGTGTGTTTGTCGTAAATTTTTTTTTCAAAAATATTCTCCTCTGAAATCACTGTGCCAATTTAATCCAAACTTGGCCTTGGTCATCACCAGGGTATGCAGTTTTGAAAAAATATGTTCTGTCAGTCCGACGACCAAACAAAATGGCCGCTGTTACTAAAAATAAAACATAGGGGTAAATTGCTGTTTCTGGCAAATAACTCCAAAACCGATGCAGATGGAAAAAACTGACTTGGTAGAATTGTTCAGAATGCCAAGATTTATCAGCTCTCCAATTTTGAAGAAATTTGGAAACCTGTCTCAGATTTATAGCCCCTTTTTCCGTAAATTTTTCAAAATTTATGCATTTGTATTTTTTATTTAAAAAAACTGTAACAGATAGAGGTGAACTTTACACTGGAAAATTTTCAGCATATCAAGGTCCACATACTCGGAAATTTTGAAGAAAATCCAAAGGCTGTGTACGAGTTATTAACCGTTTTTCACCATTTTTTGGTTTTTGTTTTCAATGCCCTATGGTTTATTAGTAATTTCCCTTTAAATTCTTTGTTCAAATCTTCTTTAGTTAACTTTTCTCATTTAAGCTTTAGCGAAATTCCCTGCTATCACTTCATTTGAAACAATTATTTCTTCCATAATTAAGAAAAAAACAGTGCTTTTGCAATTATCTTCAATTTTTTTTGCAAAAACACTATCTTAATCTTCACCTTATTTCATGCAATTACAATTTTTCTATATGAATGTATTGGGTCATACAGGGATGTTAATGTTTGTTCACTATATACCTTGCTGACATGAAATTAAAAACAGTTTCTCAGCCTTGTAGCCAGCATATTTTTTTAATAAATAGAGCCTTAAGTGAGCAGTTGATGAGAACCACTAAATGGATTTGAACGGAACTTGGCATGAATGATGCTTATGAGGTGCTGACTAAGTATTGTGACTTTGGTGCGTATATGTCATCCAACATAGCCATCTGTGGGGAACTTCATTTATTACTATTATTATTATTGTATGAAAAGAGCATACAAAGATTTTTTATCTGAAACAACTTGGCTAGTTAGAATAAAACTTTATCACAATATATCCTAGATGGTCCCCTTCAAAACAGATGTCCTATCAAACAGAACACAAAATTTTGCTGAAATTGAGTACGTTTGAATATTTGGCAAATATTTTGTAAACCTTGGTCTCTAAAACCGTTCAACTCATTAGTTTATAAATCTGTCCGGTAAATGTTATTAAATACAGATATATGACGTTATAAATCTTCATAATTTTTTTTATAAATCTTCACATGCATTTAGTTAGCTTAAAAATGTCTTTACCAAAGATTTCCTTATTTGACAAATGAAAATAAAGAAAGGGCATATTTGCCAATTATTTGACATATTTATGTAATAGTAACTAGTGTAGAGGTCTGCATCCGGATTTACAGACTGAATGAGGATCACGACACGATACCGTGTACCTTGTTACAGTCCGAGCCGAAGGCAAGGACTGTAACAAGGTACATGTCCGTATCAAGGTCCTTAAGGCAATCTGTAAATCTGATGTAGCCCGATACACAAGTTTCTATTTCTTTTATTTCATTGAACAAGTGTACCAAACGCTTTAGTTTAATGTTTTCGTTTTTTTTTTAAATCGTCGGCAATTTACGAAAATGATTAAATAAAAGTAAAAGTGAAATTGAAAAACATAGACATGAAATGTGATGTTACTAATTTCTGACTCTTTGAAACTGATTAATATTTAAAACAATGCGAGATTAATTCATTTTTGTGTTATCGCGGCAGGTTGATGTCGACATAGTCTAAAAATTTGGAATTGTCAATAGTAAGAATATCGTCAATGTCACGGCTGTTTCTCCTGTAAAAACGAAATGTGAAGATGTGGGGTAATTTTTAAAATTAAAATAAAGGAGAACAAGCTTACTTTGTCATAATGACTGAATCGCAGACAAATGTACAGAATAATTAGTGATTAAAATGCTCGAGTTTTTTCGACAATATTTATTTGCCCAGTTTGGAGGACCTGTTTTTAAAAAGACTATCTGAATTCCAAGTGGCATAGATTGTTCACCTGTTCTAGCCGTACCTGTGCCTTAATCGATATTAAGGGGCTCCGGCTACAGAGCTGCCGGGCACGTCCCCAGTTGGTGAATAGTGGAATACTCTGCTTATGCGGTGTAGTCAGGTCATTATACGCTAAGCCTGAACGCGATCCATAATAGCCAAACCGTGTGAAGAAACGCCGCGCTTTATGCAGGTTAAGGACCTCTTTTATAATTCTGCAATGAGAACAGACGCCCTAGGTATCGTATAGAAAACTCAATTGCCTGCCCCTACCCATTTCTCCCCTTTTCAGTGGCAATCAAAACTCTTTGCCTCAGTTGTCCCTTCCACCTCTATTTCTTCCTTCTTAAACTTTATATTTAAATTAATCAACTTGTTCTCATCCTTGTATATTTGAAATAGTGCTCGTTGCACACTAAACTCTAGGTAATCAATCACTCAATCTCTTACCCGATCTGTTTCTCCACTCTTACGAGGCTAATTCCTCTCGAAGTATGTCTGTTTAGATAATTGTTGATAGATTTAATACCTCATATAGTGTACTCAACGTTTACATGATTTGAACGATTTTTCACATTCATGAGACATCATTGATCTTGGATTATAACATTTTGAGTTTCAATTTGTCTTTGTGATCAACAAGTAGCAAAACGGGACTTCTCAGTCGTGTTCAACCCAAATTCAAGTTCTGATACTAAAAAAAACAATACATCAATGTATTGAAAATGAATCACTAATTGATGAACACTGTTGAGCTAAGGGAATTTATATCGAATCAGATGTAGCGCTTCATGTTAATTGTTTTTGGTCAATTAAAATTAAATTAAAGAATTGTCATGTAGGATGAATTATAAGTAAACACTTCAATTTCATAAATACTTTGTTTTTATGTGGTATATATTTTTTCAGTGTTTCAAGAATCCAGTCACCCCGTCTCACTGGTATATGAGGCGACCGTTTCTGCCTTCAATTACAAGAGAGTTCCTATCTCGAAAGCCCCGTATAGGATAAACAGTTGAATATATCATGTTTTCTAATGATATAACATAGGGAATAATACATGGCAAAATTCGTATCACATACGGTATCATCCCGAGTTTCCAATATCAGCCCGAGGGCCTCTGGCCTCTGATCGGTATTGGAAATTCGAGTTTAAACCGAAAACGCTATTCATAGTTTTGGCCAATGAGAACCGAGAAACGGAAATCTCTATTTGATATTTAACAGTCATCCAATCAGAAACGGAAACCGGTATTCAGAGTTTTATTTACCAATCAAAATAGCATATTCAGTGTGTCGCTTATAATTCTCTCATTTTTTTGGGGGGGGGTCAACTTTCGTAATTTTTCTATTTATTGTGTGTTTTTTGAAATTATAAGTTAGTAATCAAATAGAGTTATACTTTTGGAGTGTGAATGGATATCAGATTCGAGGGCGAAACGATTATGCAATAACATGTCAGCCGTTGTAGACAACTCAGTGACATTCATGATCTACTTAGCTCCATTAATACATCGCCATAACGTGCAACTGCACGACAACTCTGTAGATGTTGTATTCGAATGTCGATATGGAAATCGCTTCCCTATGATACAAGTCTCAGAATACCTTTGTTTTAGTATAATTTGATTACAGATTTTGAATTATTCAAATAAAGTAAACTGTAACTTGTTACATGATCATTTAAACTTTATAGGTACTCCAACGAAGCACTTTTTTAAGCACATTTTGATGATTTATCAATTTTCAATGCAAAATACACAATGATGCAATGGTGCATGAAGACGCACGTTAAGTGTTGTATTTAAATTACAACCTATAGTTTTTAAATGCAAAGTTTTAAATAGATTCATGAATGCACGTAGGTGCACGGCAATTTTAACTTTTACGTGTTTTAGCTATTTTCTCGAATTTTTGTCGTGATTAATCGTAAATAGTTGTCAAAGCGTCGTAACTCCAAATAATTTTTGAACCAGTTTCTCCTTAGCTCTTATAGAACTGGTAAATGCGAAGAAAATAAAATACCGGAAGTGGACTAATTGTAATTTTTTAATGATGTTAATTTATCCTTAATCTTAATTTTTTGGAGATTAAAAGTTCAGTGTCTAATTATTGAAGTAGATAGCTATTTTTTTGCACCGTTTTATTCATTCCATTCGAACATTTTTTTGTCGGAGTACCTAAACTTTAATTATCTATCAGCCACGGACATCCACCAGACGATAAATATTCATTTATGACGATAGTATAGAACAAAATAATGAATATATTTTAATTTTAGTTAAAAATGAAGTCTGACAAATAAACAATGGCAAAAGTTCCTTTTGGTATCCCTACTAGGTATTTATTTGTATATTCCATAAAAAAACGGGATGCCATATGGACTCTATTTAAACTTGTATCGAAAACAGTTGAAAATTCCGGTTATTAGCTCACCTGGCTATACCAGAGTAAGCTTTTGCCATCACTTGGCGTCCGTTGTCCGTCTGTGTGTCTGTCGTAAACTTTTTTTCAAAAATATTCTCCTTTGAAATCACTGTGCCAATTTAATACAAACTTGGCCTTGGTCATCACTAGGGTATGCACTTTTGAAAAAAAATATGTTCTGTCAGTCCGACGACCAAAAACAAAATCGCAGCTGTTACTAAAAATAAAACATAGGGGTAAATTGCTGTTTCTGGCAAATAACTCCAAAACCGATGCAGATGGAAAAAAACTGACTTAGTAGAATTGTTCAGAATGCCAGGATCTATCTGCTCTGCAATTTTGAAGAAATTTGGAAACCTGTCTCAGATTTATAGCCCTTTTTTCCGTAAATGTTTCAAAATTTATGCATTTGTATTTTTTATTTCAAAAAAGTATAACAGATAAAGGTGAACTTTACACTGGAAAAGTTTCAGCATATCAAGATCCACATACTCGGAAATTTTGAAGAAAATCCAAAGGATGTGTACGACTTATTGACAGATTTTCTTTTTGTTTTTGTTTTCAAAGCCCTATGGTTTATTAGTAATTTCCCTTTAAATTCTTTGTTCAAATCTTCTTTAGTTAACTTTTCTCATTTAAGCTTTAGAGAAATTCCCTGCTATCACTTCATTTCAAACAATTATTTCTTCCTTAATTAAGAACAAAAACAGTGCTTTTGCAAATATCTATAATTTTTTCTGCAAAAACACTATCTTAATCTTCACCTTATTTCATGTAATTATAATTTTTCTATATGAATGTATTGGGTCATACAGGGATGTTAATGTTTGTTCACTATATTCCTTGCTGACATGAAATTAGAAACAGCCTTGAAGCCAGCATATTTTTAATAAATAAAGCCTTAAGTGAACAGTTGATGAGAACCACTGAATAGATTTGAACGGAACTTAGCATGAATGATGCTTATGAGGTGCTGACTAAGTATTGTGACTTTGGTGCCTATATGTCATCCAACATAGCCATCTGCGGGGAACTTCATTTATTACTCGACTGTATGAAAAGAACATACAAAGATTTTTTCATCTGAAACAATTTGGCTAGTTAGAATAAAACTTTATCACAATATATCCTAGATGGTCCCCTTCAAAACAGATGTCCTATCAAACAGAACACAAAATTTTGCTAAACTTGCGTACGTTTGAATATTTGGCAAATATTTTGTAAACCGTGGTCTCTTAAACCGTTCAACTCATTAGTTTATAAATCTGTCCGGTAAATGTTATTAAATACAGATATATGACGTTATAAATCTTTATAATTTTTTTTTATAAATCTTCACATGCATTTAGTTAGCTTAAAAATGTATGGAAATAAAATAGTTGTCTTTACCAAAGATTTCCTTATTACAAATGAAAACAAAGAAAGGGCATATTTGCCAATTATTTGAAATATTTATGGAATAGTAACTAGTGTAGAGGTCTGCATCCGGATTTACAGACTGAATGAGGACCACGATACGAACCACGTACCTTGTTACAGTCCGAGCCGAAGGCAAGGACTGTAACAAGGTACATGTCCGTATCAAGGTCCTTAGGCAATCTGTAAATCTGATGTCGCCCGATACACAAGTTTCTATTTCTTTTATTTCATTGAACAATTGAACCAAACGCTTTAGTTTAATGTTTTCGTTTTTTTTAAATCGTCGGCAATGTACGAAAACGATTAAATAAAAGTAAAAGTAAAATTGAAAAACATAGACATGAAATATGATATTACTAATTTCTGACTATTTGAAATAACTTAATACCGAAGTTAATATTTAAAACAATGCGAGATTAATTCATTTTTTGTGTTATCGCGGCAGGTTGATAAAAAAACAGTTAATTGTGATTTGTAAGCTAAATTTGTTTTTGTTCAGCTGAAGTCACCACCGGGCTGTATTTACTCAGCGGGCTGTATCGAATCTCAATACAGCCCGCTCGGAGTATTGTTTGGGCTGTATGTGGAAATAGAGCATCCCATGTGATAGTCATTGGACCAATGGAATTATTTGTAACAAAAGTGACCAATTGAATCATTGTAATAAGAGCCTGTATCGCTCACCTGGACCTTGATTAACATAGACATTTTATGTTAAATAGCCGATATACATGTATAATTAAAATATAGTTACAATATGCCCAATTAGTTTAAGGGGAGAAGACCGTCATTAGTGTTTCCCATGGGTCCAATGTTAAACTATGTTTCCCGCTGGCAGCCATCTTGGATATCTTGCAGACCTGAAAAACACCTTTTTTGTCAGAGACAACCAAAGGACTATTGTGGCCACGTGTGGTCCCAATTGGCTTAATAGTTTCAGAGAAGAAGATCTTTGAATGTGTTTTCCCTTAGGGTTCAATGTTAAAACTATGTTTCCCGCTGGCAGCCATCTTGGTTATCGCGTGGACCTGAAAAACACCTTTTTTGTAATGGACCACCAAAGGACTATTTTGGTCAAGTTTGGCACCAATTGGCCCAGTAGTTTCAGAGAAGATCTTTGAATGTGTTTCCCCATAGGGTCCAATGATAAAACTATGTTTCCCGCTGGCGGCCATCTTGGATATCTTGCGGACCTGAAAAACACCTTTTTTGTAAGGGACCACCAAACGACTATTGTGGCCAAGTTTTGTGCCAATTGGTCCAGTAGTTTCAGAGAAGATCTTTGAATGTGTTTCCCATAGGGTTCAATGTTAAAACTATGTTTCCCACTGACGGCCATCTTGGATATCGCATGGACCAGAAAAACACCTTTTTTGTAAGGGACCATCAAAGTACTATTTTGGCCAAGTTTGTTGCCAATTGTCCCAGTAGTTTCAGATAAGAAGATCTTTGAATGTGTTTTACATAGGGTCCAACGCTAAAACTATGTTTCCCTCTGGCGGCAATCTCCGATATCTTGCGGACCTGAAAAACACCTTTTTTGTAAGGGACCACCGAACGACTATTGTGGCCAAGTTTGATGCCAATTGGCCCAGTAGTTTCAGAGAAGAAGATCTTTAAATGTGTTTCCCATAGGTTCCAATATTAAAACTATGTTTCCCGCTGGCGACCATCTTGAACGGACCTGAAAAAAAAATTTTGTAGGGAACCACCCAAGGACCATTGTGGCCAATTATATCTTTTTTTTTTTTTTTCTGACGTTGCAATTGTCCTTGGATTGTTCGTTTTGGATTGACGGTTCGGTTCTCACTTACTTTGGTTCAAGTTGGCCCAGTAGTTTCAGAGGAGATCTTTGATTGAAAAGTTTACGCCAGACGGACGACGGACGCAAAGTGATGGCAAAAGCTCACCCTGGCATAAGCCAAGTGAGCTAAAAATTAATGTAAATATATTTTGCAGACATCTTGTTACATTTGCCAATTATTTGCATACAGTACTTGTAGGAAAAAACATAACCATTTTATGGTGTATGGTGTAATGGTATTTGGTTCAATGGTGCATGGTGTATGGTTCAATGGTTCATGGTGTATGGTGTAATGGTGTATGGTGTTGCAACACCATACATCATGAACCATACACTATGAACAATACATTATACACCATAACCAATACTCCGTAACACCATATACACGATCGAGCGACACGATTTGAACGAGAGACAATGAACTGCATGCCGCTTCTGGACTGGCGCAATCGAAGTTAATATAAAATATATTTTTAAAAATATGTTAACCTTATATTTGTTTTCAGATAAAGCATTAATAAAGAAAATAATTCGTGTTTTTTATACGCCAGCATGTGGCTATTTTCTACAACCATAAATAATAATTATTAGCTAAAACGCTAAAAACATGTAGTGACAAATAGCGCATATCTTTTGATTTTTTTTGTAGCTTAAAACCGAAGTTGCGAATAGAATACCACAAAAAATTGTATTTTAACGTTTTTATGAAATATCCGCCGAAAGCCGATGGACAATTAAATAATATTCGTGAAGATCGAGATTGTTCGTGACACATATTTTTCAATAAATTTTACAAAAAAAATATTTTCTTTATTAATGTTTAATCTGAAAACAAATCTAAGGTTAACATATTTTTAAAAATGTATTTTATTTGTGTAAATGCCATCTAATACTCAAATTTGGTGCAAATATACTGAAAACATGCAACAATAGGGATATACAGTGAAACGTGTTGTGTTTTCCGGTATATACTCGAAATCATTATGCTAAACTCCTCACAGGAAGGGATCTTGATGGAAGCTGTGTACTGAGGGTACATAACTTAATTTGTCAGTTGGTAATTGGTCTGGAGCTGGCATGTCAGTTAACTGCTAGTAGTCTCTTGTGATTTCATGTTTATGTCCGTATATTTAGTTCTCTCAGTTTCATTTCTCACAATTGACTCAGTCCTGTTGCCAACTGAATTTTACTGTTGTTACGATTGTTTCTCTATTTATCACATTGGCTGTAGGGGGAAGGTTTGGGCCCAATAAAACTAGTTTAACCCCGCAGGTTTGCGCCTATCCTAAGTCAGGAAGTTTATGAAGCCATTGTGTGTCTTGTCTGTTTTCTAGTTAGTTCATGTTTATGTTTATGTCTATGGGAGTCTAGGATGATGTTTATTTCGCTGAACTTGATTACTCTTTATTTAGGGGCCAACTCCGACCTGCCGTTGGGTGTGGGGTTTCCTCACCGTTCATTGAAGATTTTATGGTGGCTTTGAGTTGTTATTACTCCCCTTTGGGTCGTTATCTCTTTGACACATTCCCCGTTTCCCTTCTTTTTCCTAACAATAGGGATATTGATTATATACGATATGGTGTAAATGCCATCTTATACTCAAATTTGGTACAAATTTACTGAAAATATGCAACAATAGACATTTTTACTATTCATCGTCGAAACCGAAACCGAATCCGAAACCGAGACCGAAACCGAAACCATATTTTACAGAATGAGTTGTTTTGTGTTTTGCTTCTCCTCATTGCATTCATAATCAATGTCCAATGGCCTTTCTTTTCGAAATATTTACAGTTCAGTTGTTTATAAATTGAAAATAATTGAAGTGTTAAGATTAAAGGAATTTCATAATAAATAATGTGATCATTCAAAATTTCGTATCGGTATGCTGGTCTGAATATTTTACGTTTTCTGTTTGCATTTATTTGTGTCTTTAAACGTGAGTAAAAGTTTAAAATGTTAGTACATGAGAGCTGATTAAGAAAATATATTCCTACATAATATTTCATTAGAATATCAAAAAGTTTTTATTTCATATTTTTTTCTTATCTCCTTTCAAATGAGTTTTATATGTTGCGTTGCGATATACAAATTCAATGAATGTTAACATCAAAAAGGTATTAAAAGTGAGATTTTCAGCCTGTGGATATAACTCATTGTTTGAATTTGATCAAAATTCAGTTTTGAAAGTTTTATATGAAGATATCCTTTTGAAATAGTATTATATGTTGCGATAGATAAATATCATGAATTTAAACACAAATAAACCATAAACTAAAAGTCTTACTTTTTAAACCTTTATAATGCTAAAATTTATGAAATACTGAAACAAATAAAATACATCAAATTAATATCAATTAATATTCAAAAACTGAATTGTTTAGGTAAATTTTAAAAATTTGAGTTTAAACAACAGACTTGAAATCTTGTTTATTAAACCCTTAATGCTAAAATTCACGAACATTATATTTCAAAACATATCAAACTCCTTCGAAATGATATGTGAAATTAAATTTCAAAGGACTTAATTGATTTGTTCATTTTTAAAGATTGAGTTTAAATCAGAGATTTATTTTTTTTTTTCATACTTTATTTATTCTAAAATTGAGGAAACCACAGTCATAAAATGTTACCCTTCTTAAAACTACAGACTAAAAATCTAACTCTTCATGCCTTATTTAAGCAACAATTCACCATATTTCTACATTGCAACATGTAATACTTATTCGAAAGTATATGATGAAATAAAAAGTTCAAAAAACTGAATTGTTTTCGTCATTTCTAACGACCGGGCATAAAGTGCAGACTTAGAGTTCTCCTTTAAGATTTATTTATGCTTAAATTCATGAAATTTGCATATTGCAACAAAGACTTTGTTATGCTCAAATTCATGAATATCACAACGAATGAAACTTCTTCAAAACCATATGATGAATTAAAATTTTCATAATTTCAGCAACAATCTAAAAACCGTATTTACATGTACGCTGTCAGTTGGTATAGTGTTTGCTGACGCCTTACCGTTCAACGATTTTCGACACTATCTAAATAATCATGTTAGTTGGTTCAATGCATGATAACTTATAATATTAATGATTGGAAATCGAATGAAGAGATTTCAAAAAGAAAGTTAAACAATTTAACTAATCAAACAGTTAATCATTGTTTTAACATTGCAAGCAAAATTCATTCTGTATATGCTGGTTTAAGTTTCGGTCTCGGTTTCGGATTCGGTTTCGGTTTCGACGATGAATAGTAAAAATGTCTAATAGGGATATTGATTGTATGCGATATGGTGTAAATGCCATCTGGTACTCAAATTTGGTACAAATTTACTGAACATATGAAACAATAGGGATATCGATAGTATGTGATATGGTGTAAATGCCATCTAATGCTCAAATTGGTACAAATTGACTGAAAATATGCAACAATAGGGATATACAGTGAAACCTGTCTAAACCTAACCCTGACAAAAACCGAAAACCTGTCTAAACCAAATATAATATGAAGACCCTTTCTATCAATTTCTCTATATTTCGAACCTTTGTAAACCGAACACCTGTCTAAACCGAAAAAAATCTTCAGTCCCAGAGGGTTCGGTTTAGACAGGTTTCACTGTAAATATTATAAGATATGGTGTAAATGCCATCTTATAGTAATATTTGGTACAAATGTACTGAAAATATGCAACAATAGGGATATTGATAGTATGCGATATGATGTAAATGCAATCTAATAATCAATTTTGGTCCAAATGTACTGATAACATGCAACAATAGGGATATAGACAGTATGTGATATGGTGTAAATGCCATGTAATACTCAAATTTGGTACATATTTACTGAAAACATGCAACAATATGGATATGTTACGAACGGGACTTTATGAAAAAACTACAGAATGGAAGCGTACAAAACAGTGATCAACTTATTTCAATTTTCAACGATAACAGCAGGTACATCGACGATATCCTTACTATTGAAATCCCCAGTTTTTAGACTATGTCGACCCGCAAGAACTGAAACTTAATAAAGCAAACGATGATTCTAAATACTGCCCATTTTAATCTTACTATCATCATTGACTCTGGCAAAATTAAAACTAAAATTTATGATAAAAGGGATGATGTTGATTTCACAATTACTAATTTCCCTTTTCTTGATGGCGACGTTCCTATAGCTCCATCATACGGGGTGTGTATATCACAACTAGTACGATTCCCACGCGTCTCTTTTCAACTCTTGACGACTTTAATGAGCGTAACCTTACTATCACATCCAAACTTTTACAACAAGGTTACAGATTTCATAAATTGATTAACACCTTTAATAAGTTTTATAGAAGATATGAAGATTTGATTTCTAAATTTGGTGCGACTCGCAAACAGCTTATTACTAAGGGCATTTCTCACCCTCGATTTTATGGAAATGTTGTTAAAAAATGTCAAAAACTGATAAAAAATCCAGAAAAACTGGGACGTAACTTACATTCTTTACGTAATAGGGGATATTGACAGGATATTCTTCAGGATTCCGTTAAATTGGCTTTGGGATCCAATGACCTAAAGATATTACAGGTATACTGGCCTCTCACTGATACTGCCGATGTCTACTGAAATCTATGATAATTCTTTACCAAACCTTTCGGGGAGTTTTGAGTTTGATCTTTATTCCGTAGTGCGACAGTGTTTTACCAGCAGACTAGGCTCCTTGAGCTAGCCGGCAGTTTAGCGGCGAGCACTCCTCGGCCCATCTTTCTAAATTACGTTTTGTCTTTTTCTTTCCTTCTCAAGATTGTGGTCTTGGAGTTAGTAATCTACCTGTATTGGGTTTTATTTGTATGTTTTATTATACTATAGGGAAACAGAATAGAGAAAGGGGAGGTTTGGGTACCCATAAACCGGTTTAACCCTACCGCTTGCTCTTGCTAGTGCCGGTACCAAGTCCGGCTATCCCGAGTTCCTATCGTTGTCCATGTTTGTCTTTTGTCATTTTATTGTTTTTCTCGTGCGGTTCCTGGTGGATTGTGGCATGTGATTGTGGTTTACGGCCATAGTAGGTGTTTCCTGTTATCTTTCGTATATTAATCGATAGTATATGATATGGTGTAAATGCGATTTGGTACAAATTTATTGAAATCATGCAACAATAGGGATATCGATAGTATGTCATATGGTGTAAATGCATCTAGTACTCAAATTTTGTGCAAATGTACTTAAAATATATAGCAACAAGGATATAGATAGTATGCAATATGGTGTAAATGCCATCTAATTGTCAAATTGGTACAAATTTACTGAAAACATGCAACAATAGGGATATCGATAGTGCGCGATATGGTGTAAATGCCGTCTAGTGTTAAAGTTTAGTATAAATTACTGAAATTATACAGCAGTTCGTATATCGATATTATGGGATATGCCATCTAGTACTCAAATTGAAACAAATTTATTGAAAATATGCAACAATAGAGATATCGATATTATACGATATCTTATAAATACCATCTAGCACTGAAATTTTGTATATATTTACCGAAAATATGCTACAATAGGGATATCGATAGTTTGCGATAGTACCTAGTACTCAAATTCTCTATTTATATTTTAAATGAGGGTTTGAAAGGAGTCGGTGATTGTGCGGTGTATAAAAAATAGAAATAGGTTCTGTTTGACGGAAGAAATATCCAAATTCTCATGTACAATGTACATTGTACGTGAAATATGATCGCGTTTGGTGTACAAATAAAAAGTTATGGACGCTGTACGATGATAGCCCCTAAGCCTTTGCCGCCTTCAAAATAATATGTAAATGTACGCTCGATAATCGAAAGATAAAGAAGGAATACTTAATAAATAAGATGAGGAAAAATGACATTTTAAAAGCGAAAAAAAGCAACAATTGAAATAAAATACGCAAACGAAAATCTGTATCACCATTGAGTCTTTTCTTTTTTTATTTACACGATTGTAAATAGCCTAAAGTTGAGACAGAAAAATGAGATCTCGACAAACTTTATTATGTCCTGCAAAAAGATAAAATTCATTTTTTGTATCCATCGGCCAATATAAAGTAAAAACCGAAATGCAAATGCATTGTATTGGACATCGTGTATCGTGTAAGGTGTAAAGAGTATGGTTTATGGTGCATGGTGCATGGTGTATGGTGCATGGTATAAGGTGTAAAGTATATGGTGTAATGGTGTATGGTGTGATGGTGTATGGTATATGGTGTAATGGTTCATGGTGTATGATGTAATGGTGCATGGTGTATTGTGTCTGGTAAATGGTGTAATTGGTTATGTTTTACTCTACAAGCACTGTACCTACTAAATTTATGTGAATGCGTGAATTCATGCAGTGTTTGTCACATTAGCAATTGCGACATCATGTTTTGGATTGCTCATGAACCTGATAAATTTTCTATGAAAAAGGAGATTTCCCAAGAACAAGAACTGCAATATTTTTAGGTGTACATACCTCATCTCTGTTGAACCATCTTTGCTTAAGAAATTTACTACTTCAAACAATAAAAGATTTCGCGTGAAATTAATCAAAAGCCATCAAAGTACAAAACTTCATAAATGTATCTAGATTTCCGGTAACCTTTCAGTTAAATATCACTTTGGGTAGCAAAGATGTTATGACTGAGAGCATGTAAAGATCATAATCAAGATCATTATTCAAGTCCTCCAAATGAACATGAAAATGGCTACCAAGACTTATTGATTCTCCGTGATCTTTTTCATCAACTAGGGAGCATGGTTTAAACTTCATTTTTGAATGAGATGTATTGTTACTATAAGTATCATATAATTTTTTTTTGCCAAATTGAGATCTGATTCCTTTTTCGATTGCGTGATGAGCAATTGGTACATGTACAATGCCTTCAATTTTAATCGCACATACCCCATTTTTTAGTTGCTTCACACAATCACAATTCTCTGTATGATACAATTTTATATGGACGCAATTGTACACAATGTGCAGTAATATTGCCATGGTCAGTGAAAGATATAGTATCACAGTGTTGACACTTGTATTTTTCTATACTGACAAATGGAAAAGTGATTGATTATTATTTTTGTAATTAACAAGAGACAAGTAAGAGCCTATTGTTAATCTTTTCTCGTCGACTTCTGCTTTAAGAAGAAAATTTACGATTTAAATTGATACCTAGAAATGGTTATAAACTTGGTAAATGAAAAAAATAAGCCAAAATATTGATATGTCATGGACATTGTTTTCCCTGAAATGTTTCGTATTTGAAAAAAAAATCCACTAAATGATAAATCGAAATAGCATAAACCTGACCTAACAACATCCTTACGATAGCCATCCAAACACCTTATTTATGTTTTATTATTATTTATATTATTATCTTTTTTTTTGCTTATTCCTGCAAATAACCAAATACCGAATAAACTGTGAATTTAGTTTCTGCAAATGAACATTTTTTTGTGTGTATTTCAGCTTCTTTTAAATAGAACTGGATGAACATGTTGTTGTTAATGCTCTGACCATGTTTAAAATGACTTGGTTGCGAGTGTCCTTATCACATTCTAAAATATTCAATTATGCTTTTTTTTTCTGCAGCCAACATGCAGAAAGGAATTTAATGATGTAATGATTCATTAACTATAACGAACTTGAAGTATCAAATGAGAAATCAAAATACCAATTCATTGAACAGAAAGAAGTGCACTGACATTCACGATCGCACAAACCATGGGGCTAAATTCTTTGTATTTATCTATTATTCTTGCATAAAGATGCTGGAAAGGGCATACGTAATAACCTACAAGTATATGAACACAACAGACAGATGTGTTTCGTCTTCCCTTTTTGAGGCTGAAATGTGTTAAAAATGTGTTGAATATTACAACATTTTGTTGTCTATTAGCTTTATTATTTGTTCTCTATCAGCTTCTACATGTTTTTTTGGTTAACGGACTTCGGAATGTGTTTTGGTTTGATTTGCACTGATGAGACAAAACTTGCAGAAATGCGCATATAAAAGAATAATAAATTAACATTTACTTCAGTATTTTGTTATTTATTACCAATGTGTCGATGCCTCTGCTGGTGGCCATTTAGTCCCCGAGGGTATTCACCAACCGAGTAGTCAGTACTTCGGTGCTGACCCGAAAACCGATTTTATTGAAATATGCAAAACTAAGGAGAATCTCCCTCATGAATAGCTCTGTCCTTAGCTGAATTTTGGCTTTTCTATTTAGACCCTTTTAGTTATTTGTTCTCTATCAGCCTTTACATGTTTTTCGGGTTATGGACTTCCAAATGTTTTGGTTTTATTTGCACTGATGAGACATAAGTTGTCGAAATGCGCATATGCAGAAAATAAATTAACAGTAACTTCGGTATTTTGTTATTTATCAATATTCTCTTCTTGAATTTTCGGATATGTTATAATTTAAAAGTGAAAACAAACACAAAACGTACCGTCATTTGGCATTTTTGTCACCTGCTGTATGTAGTATCAAAAACAAATCATCTGCCGTATGCTAAATAGCGAGTACTCTTGTACCCGTCCGCCGTATGCCAAAAGCACGTATCTGCAAACCCACCATGAATTACAGGTGTACAATAAGTATCGATGGAAATGCCTATGACCTATTGATAAATATGTGTAAGGTAACAAATCCAGGAACAATGATTATTGAAGGTAATATTAGAGATGTATCCTTCCTTTTTGTTACAACAAATAAACTGCAAACCAGTTATAACTTGTGTCTGGTTTTACTTTCTCAAACCTTTCTGTCACGAAAATGTTACGGTTTATCTAAAGATGATCAGCACATTTAATGACAATTGAATATCATTGTTGTTAATACTAACTATTCGTTACAATATTTATAACACAAGTATGATTTGTATTTATTGCTAATATACATATTCATGGACTTGTATGCTAATTGTCGAAATGATATATCATCAACTTGGATCACAATGACAAAGGAGGTCCGTTATTAATTACATTAATTTTCTTTCCAATTATTTTCCAAAGTTACAATACAATTAACAATCATAATAACCTCAACCACTGTGTATCACAAGCATCTGGTATAGAAATAAGTTATAACAAAAATGAACATGTAGGACCACAATCTTTGTATTGTTAAGAAAATAGATAGCCTATAAAATCATAGCCTATTTCTTACATAGGACAATAGCTTTGGTAATGCATAAAGAGAGGAGCCCCCCCCCCTTCCGGAAAAACAACACTTAATCTGAATTCCTTCCTGCTCTCTACTCTCTATTATGTTGATATCACGAATGTATTCTTAATCGTTTGTATTGTTTTCTTTCCAATTGTATTCAAATGGTAAGCAAGTATTTCAAGTAGTCAATTATTCACATAAAGAATCACTTTCAACTTCCAATCTCAAGACATTTATCCTGATTGGAGTAAATTTTTTAAAAAGAAATATGTCTTTTTTAATTTTATTAAGTTAATCTAATTTGTAAATTTACTGTTTTCATGCAACTTCGGTATTTTTTGTATTATAATAGAAGAAACTTACAATGTAGCTTGCAAAGTATAATTTTCTTTTGTTTGTTTGACAGTTTTTGAAATTTACTATTTAATGTTCTCAAAATTACACTAAAAGTTTTTATTCTTCAATATTGTCACATGTATCTTTGTCTTGCTTGAATTCTTTTTCATTATTTTTTTAAACCTTTGTTCAGTTGCACGAAATAAATGCTGGTTTTCTATATTTGAAAAGGGTGTGGGTTTTTACCTAATTAATATCGGTCATGTATAACTGCTTCGTAGGCAAAACCTTGACTAAACGTACTTTAAACGATTGAAAAAAAATATTTTGTCATTATATCCTGACACTCCTAGTTGCTTTGAAACAACAGATTTAATCTACCATATTGTGCAATGTTTTGCATATTACATGATTTGACAGAATTATCCTTTTTGAACTTCCTTTAACTTGATTGTTGATTCAATATTTGAAAAAAGGGTGTGAGTTTCTCAAAATGTAAAATTTTTAGCTTATATTCTCCAGAAACAAATGGCTGTTTGATTAAGTTGATATTTGTTTAACACTCATCGCCCACACAGTTTTCGTTTTACAGTTCAAAATATCACAATTATCGGAGAGCATTTAGTTTTGAGAAAGCGCAGAATTCCGTGCCAATTGCACAGCGCTACATTAATGTTTTTGAGTCCATGGAAGCGGAATCGTCAACAAACACATATTAACTGGCAAAGTGCTCTTACAATCAATGCCATCGTTGCCTGACAAAAACACTGGTGTCCTAAGCTAATGGACAATTAGAACATATAGACACGCTAAGGACGCTCACCATTTCGATCTTAAGAAAACTTTGCATTGTGAAATGGCAAGATGACGGAACTTTAAACATGTAGTCACAAAAAAATTTGGAAATTACAAAAAATGAATGTATTAAAATATATCCACATTAAAAACTCTCTCACGTACAAGTTCAACATAACTGAATATATAAAGAACACACATCTTTCGCCCCAGGAATCTTTTTTTGGACTCCACACTTCGGGAGCGACATAAATGTCTGTTTATACTCCTTATCGTCTGTGTTACAACTATTATTTATATTCAATTTTCCTGTTAAACGCGTCTCCTGACACTGAGCTATAAATTAAACAAATTAAATTTTAATAAAAGGGATGCGTTACATGTACATCATTTTATGTGATATTTGCAAAAACCGGGGGCTTAAGGTGAAAAACCATGACATTTTTCTCCAATCCCCCCATAAAACAAGGAAAGATCCAAATTTTTTTCGTTATTTTGTAACTGATTGTGGTCTTCGGGATATATATACATATTTTATGAAAGGACATGGAGTGAATGAACATGAGACCATAACACATGTTTACTCAAACTGCAATAATTTTAATGAGCTGTATGGCCATTTCGGAAATTGATTCCTCATCAGCAGCACTAGATCCCAAACAAAGGAAATCCATAATTTCAAAAATGTTTAAAATATATAAAACCAAACGAAATCAGTAATATCAAATACAGCTAAGGACAAAAATAGACAAGAGATATCCCCCAAAAAGGGACCAAATGACCCCCGAAAAACAACTATTTCTACTGTGTTATAGGACTTCATAGTTTATCATTGTATGGAATAGATATTCTTGAATTCAAAACGTGTCTGTGTTATTTAGCAGTAAATTTATTTGCTTAGCTTGGATAAGAAAACAATAGATATCAGTGAGATGGTATCCATCTCTGTGGACCCCGCTGCAAAAATGTGACCTAGAGGTCAAAGGTCAAAGTCAAGGGTCACCAACCATGGTATGCAACATGTCGCCGTGAGGTGATCTATTCACATGCCAAAAACCAAAAGCCTATCTCAAACGAGAAAAAAGTTATAGCTCGGACACGAATTTGCCATTTAATAAGCATGAATGTGACCCTGAGGTCAAAGGTCAAGGTCAAGGGTCACTAACAAAGGTACGCGACACTTTGCCTTGAGGTGATCTATCTACATGCTAAATATCAAACCCTATCTTAAACAAGAGAAAAGTTATAGCTCGGACACGGGATTTGTCTTTAAAAAAGCATGAATGTGACCCTGAGGTCAAAAGTCAAGGTCAAGGGTTACCAACCAAGGCTTTCAACACATTGCCTTGGGGTGATCTATCCACATGCCAAATATCAAAAGCCTATCTCGAACGAGAAAAAAAGTTATAGCCCGGAAACGAATGTATCGGACGGACAGACGGACGGACGGTCGGACGGACAGACTGATTACTATAAGGCGTTCGCCACTTTTTGCGGCGGGGCCCTAATTACCAATTAGATGTGAAAAGGAAATCCAAAATAAGATATGGACAGAGCTATGTGAGATGGAGAAACGGCTTACTTTCCGACATTTTCATAAATGTAGATATTGCAAGTTTCGAGGTAAAATCGGTTTTCAGACCAGTACTTAATTTCTACTGGCTACTGGGTTTTTGAATACCATCGGGGACTAACAATCCACCAGCAGAGACATTGGTCCAGTGGTAGGTAATAACAAAATATCAAAGCCATTGTGAATTCAGTTTATACATATTGTTCTCTTTAAAAGTCATTATGAAGTCCCGAACACTACAACTTAACATTACAAGTGGCTAGGTCATTCTAATAAATGAACGTTGTACTAACTTAATACATAAGGCTTTAATTGGTTATCACTCGGTATGTGCTGTTCGCAAAACACGCGTGTATAGGCAATTTGTGTTACCTAGTTTTTCAAAACTTGTCCTATACTTTAGGCTGGGTTCATCTGAATATGATCAATACATTGAATGACCATATATCATTGTTGGTAGTTACAACTCGTTACAACTTTTGCAACACAAGTAAAATTGGTATTTATTGCTAAAATACATACTCATGGACTTGCATGCTAATTGTCAAAATTATTTTATATGATCAAAGTGGACCATATACATCTACAATAGAAATAAGCTCAAACAAATCACACTAAAATCAACATTAAGGACCAGAATTTTGTATTGTTAAGAAAACAGATGGCCTCCAAAATAATAGCCTATGACTTAGCTAGGACAATAGCTTTGTTAATGCACGAAAGAATGATTCCCCGGAAAAAATAACATTTAATTTGAATATCTTTCTGGTCTCTTTTAGGTTGAGACAACGAATTTATTTCTAATCTCTTTCCAAATGTATTCAAATGGCATGGTTACTGCAGGTCTTTTATTAAAGCAAGCATTTCATTTAGTCAATTGTCCACTTAAAGATTAACTTGCAACTTCAAATTTAAAGACATTCACCTTAGTTGGAGTCAATTTC
The DNA here is from genome assembly GCA_002080025.1 of Modiolus philippinarum. NCBI lineage: Eukaryota > Metazoa > Mollusca > Bivalvia > Mytilida > Modiolidae > Modiolus > Modiolus philippinarum. The sequence continues at coordinate 38,354 of MJUU01023749.1, forward strand.
TTTAAAGAAATACCCTTTCAGATTTTTATGAAGTTAACGTAATTTGGAATAAAAGAAATTTCAATGTAGATTGCATTTTTTTCTTTTCTTTGTTTGACAGTTCTTATTATTAGCTATTTTATGTTCGCAGAAATGCACAAAAATTGTATTCTTCAATATTGTCTGATGCATTGTGTACTTGCATGAATTTTTTTGAAATCCATTTTTCTAAAAAACTTTTGTGCACTCCCACGAAATCAATGCTGGTTTTCTACATCTGAAAAAGGCGTGGGTTTATACAAAATTAATACCTTTCAATTAGAGCTGCGTTGAAAGCCACAATCAACATAAATTACTTTAAAAAAAGGAAAAGAAATATTCATTATATCATTACACGCCTGATCATTTAAAAGTTTTGGAAGGACACAAAAGATGTAATCTTCAATATTGTCCAATGTATTTCATACTTACGATTTGACGGAAAATTATATTTTTGAACTTCCACAAAACTGATTTATTTCAATTGCATGAATATAAAAACACCGAAGACAGTGTGAATTCAATATCTGCATTTGCTCATTTCGACAACTTATGTCTCGTCAGTGCAGATCAAATCACCACATCTGGAAATCAATTAATTGAAACATGTGTAAAAGCTGATAGAGAATAAATTACCAATAGGATTTGAAAAGCAAAACCAAAATAAGCTATGGACAGATCTATGCAAGAGTTAAATACTCCTTTGTTTTTAACAAATTTTCTTGCATTATGTCTGTAAGTTTCCAGATAAAATCGGTTTTCGGGACAGTACCGAGGTACTGCCTACTGGATTTATGAATACCTTCGCGGACTAACAATCCATCAGCAGAGGCGTCGGCCCAGGGGTAATAAATTACAAAACACCGAGCCACAGTTAATAAAGTTACTGCAAATGCGCATTTCGACACCTTATGTGTCTTCAGTACAGATCAAATCAAAACATCTTAAAATCCATTTACCGAAACATGTATAAAAGCTGATAGAGAACAAATAAAAACTATGATCTAAAAAAAGGTAAGCTAAAATGAACTAACGACAGAGCTATACAAGAAAGATCCACCTTAATCTTTGACAAATTTTCTTAAATTTAGATATTGGAAGTTTTAAACTAAAATCGGTTTTCGGAAACGTACCGAAGCACTGGCTATTGGGTTGGTGAATACCGCAGCGGTCTACTAATCAACCAACAGAGACATCGGTCCATGGGTAATAAATAACAAAAGACCGAAGCCACTGTGAATTTAGTTTCTGCATATTGTTTTGTTCTTTTTAAAATTCACAATGAGGTCCCAAACATTACAACTTCTCAAGTGGCTAGTTCAATCTAAGAAATGAACGTGATAATACAATACAGGGAAAATTCAAGATTGCCGTTTTTGTGATCCTAAAGTGATCATTTTGTGATCCTGTAGCAGTCAATGATTGCAATCAAGGATTGTTCTTGCTTGCGACCAATGATCATACGGGTATATACGATCAATTATCACAAAACAATTTGCAATCATTGATCCCAAAAGTTATGATCAGTGATCACAATTTTTGGTGCGATCATTGATTGCATATCGTCACTGATCACAACAGTGCGATCATTATGATCCTTGATTGTAAGATTGTGATCCTCGATCGCAAACACATATGATCCTTGATCGCAAAGCTGTCATCCTTGATCTCAAACTTGTGACCATTGATCGCCAAGTACATAGTAATAGGTTCGTTCCATTTACAAACACATTTAATTTGTATTAACGGGAAGTTTCAAAAACCGGAAAGTCTTGAAATGCATGCCTTGTCCTTCATATCTTTTGAATGATTAACATAATTTTATAGAGAAATTATTCACAAATATTTTAATAGATAATAGAAGATCTATAAGATGATACATTACTTTATGAAATTAATTTTAAAGACATCACGATTGCCGGAAGAAAAAATGTGAAATTAGAACTTTAAACTTTAATTTTCGAAATCTATAGGACTTAATCAAAAAATTTTTTAGTGATTTTCAAAAATGATTTATTTACAAATAAAATGGCTTAAAATATTTGTTTTGCTTATTAAATGGTGGAAAAAGTGGTCGGGAAAGACTGTTCTTGTTGTCTGACAACTTTGAAATTTATACCTTTGAGTGTGTATTGAATAAAAATCAGATTAGCCGATCAATTTGTTTTTATTGATATCAAAAGATAATTAATGCATATATAAAAACGTATAAACTGCAATTGTTTATTACTTAAGCAAAAGGTCAAAACCGTGACCTGAAAGATATCTCGTATGGTGGAATAAGCCAGTCACAGAACACATGTACTTGATTTTCAACTTACATTGCGTATCGCATGAGCCTTGGGAACCTTATTGAATTTATGTGATTGATTTTTAAAGGTAGTTGATTAATAGATAGAATGATATGGTATATTTAATTTTCTAGATATCTAAACAAAAGATCAAAACCGTGGCCGGAATTACATATTGTGTGGTCAATCAACTTTTCAACTTTGAACATATATTGAATAAAAATCATATTATCCAGTAAAATGTTTCTGATGTGGTAATTCAGCTGCTCTTAGAGTGTATTGTTTGAGAATTGGATAAATCAGAGATATGTCAAATTTCTGTTCAATATATGATAATTCATTTACAAATAAAATTTGTTTTTAATGTATAACTTTGGAAAAAGAAATAATCCGGAACACTGTATAGAAATATACATTTTTGGAATGATCTACCCAAGGCTTGACTTTGTTATTTCTAAACAACTCATCTGCAGCCAAGTACATAATAGGAGGAAAATTTAATCAATGTACATCAAAATATATAAATGAATTTCTCCAATAACGTGTACAAACCATTTTTCGAGAGATACGACTCTTTTATAAGAACTTGATCGGTTGTTCGAAATCTTGTTATGTGGATGTATTATACCTATAAAAAATATCACAAACTGGAGATACCCCACGTGAATGTAATACGTAGTTTTATGGATACCAATTCACATCCTAATCAAATAAACGTGTCAAGCTAGTGACACATTGATGTTAATTAGCATCATTCATGCAAAATGGTTTGATGTAAAAAAATAAAAAAACAATCAAACAAAAAGAAAAAAAGGAAGAAACAAAACAATAAAGAAGAAACAAAAAAAAACAAAAAAAAAAACTGTATTCATTTTATAATTTTTAATGAAACGAATATTTCCAACACAAGTATTAAAACTTTTGTATTACTTGAATATGACTAATTTCAAGATTCTTTTTTGACAGAAAACTACATTTATTATGCTTTATATTGGGTTCAATATCATTATTTGAATACGCAACCGGTTTGTCGGAAAATGTTAAAAAAAACTTTCTACCTATGGATATTTGATTGTAAAATTGAATATTTTATTATCTTGAGATATTACTAATAACGATCAATAATCTTTCAGAGAGTATTAACAGTTTGAAAACGTCAACAAGCCTATCGATAATGAGATCTTACATTAGGATTAAAAACAGAATTGACGCATACCGAATTTAACATTACAGGAGACAGTTCAATTATAGTATGCCGCGTGTGAAGCAGGATATGCTTACCCTCCCTGAAAACCTTATGACACTCCTGTTTGTAGGGGTTCACAGTATAATGTTCGGTTTGCTTCGTCTTCATCACGATCACGTCCAAGTACAATATTTTCAAGAGTAATTCACAAAGAGTAACAGCCAATTTATAATTTTTGTTAAGTTTGGCCTAAACTATGCCTGAAATTTAATGTATTTGTGACTCGATTGCCCAAGTCAATTAACATGTCTGATAAGATACGTGAAGTAAAAGCACTCACAGGTTTAGGAACATACCTTTATGGAGTTGCATTGTGTGTTTTGTGCATGATGAAGGAAGATTACCCCTAAAACTTTCTATGATATTTCCTTTCGGGGTAAGTGATCACTGAATGGGATATACGTAGCTCATGCCGTTGTATCGCCAGTTTATTGACAGTCTATGATTTTAATGAGATTTTAATGTATATATTCCGTTTTAAGTCCGGTAGTTCTGTTTGAGACAAATAATACATTTGCATACGTCTTTGAATACGTTCATAGGTTTTCGACTAAAGATTTAAACAGGTTCAAACGATCAATCATGTCCTCTTGAGTAGACCAATCATGGAATACGCATCTTAGGTTCTTTTAAGAATATTTTGAAAAAAAGGAGAACGTTTCCGTTTTCGTCATCCACCTTTCAGTATAATAGTTTTGTTAATTAATACTTCTAAATGATATAGAGATTGATTGCAGCAGTCTACTCAAGAGGACACGATTGATCGTTTGAACCTGTTTAAATCTTTAGTCGAAAACCTATGAACGTATTCAACGACGTATGCAAATGTAAAAAAATGTGAAAAATTTAAAATCATCGTCAAACTGGCAGTATTTTTGTTAAGTACTTGAAAAGGAGATACATTACAACTCATCATACTTAACCTTCAGACGGAATATCAAATCATTACTACATACACTAGCTGAGAAATTCTTGACGAAAATTTTCAATATATGGCTATAATGAGAAATTAAAAAGTTTTCGTCATACAGAAAGAAGATGAGTGATGGACTTATAATGGGAGACACAGTACAACTCATCATTTCTCATACACAAGCTGAGAAATCTTTGACGAAAATTTTAATATAAGGCTATAATGGGAAAAATAAAAGTTTTCGTCATACAAGAAGAAGATGAGTGACAGACTTGAAAAAGGGAGGCACGGTAAACTCATCATACCAAAGCTTCAGACCAAATATCAAAAACATCGATGAATACCGAAGCAAGAACGAGGAAAGGGGAAATTCTAAGATCATTTATCCAAAATCACTACGATTCACAGCAACACGAACTGAGACAGTGTGACAAAGTCAAAACAAATAAACCAAATTGAACAAGAACGCCTCAAAACTAAAACACTAGCAGTGTGAAATCATTACTAAACACACAAGCTGTGAAATTCTTAACAAAAATGTTCTATATACGGCTATAGGGAGTAGATGAGTGATAGACTTGAAAAGAGGAGGCACAATACAACTCATCATACCAAAGTTTCAGACAAAATATAAATTCATTACTACATACACAAGCTGAGAAATCCTTGACGAAAATTTTTAATATATGGCAATACTGGGAAGATCAAAGTTTTCGTCAAACAAGAAGTAGATGAGTGATGGACTTGAAAAGGGGAGACACGGTACAATTCATCATACCAAATGTTAAGACCAAATAATAAATTATTACTGCATGCACAAGCTGAGAAATTCTGGACGAAAATGTGCTCTGCATTTTATGGCTTTGATGGGAAAAATCAAAGTTTTCGACAAACAGGGAGTAGATGAGTGACGGGTGTGGAAAGACGAGACACGGTTCACCTTATTATACAAAAGCTTCAGACAAAATATCAAATCATTACTACATACACAAACTGACAAATCCTTGAAGAAAGACGGATAGTCGGACGGACCCACCATCGGGTCTTAAGTGGAATGTTCCTTAAACCGGTTATGCTTAAGTGGAATGTACCACTTATTTTTTATGTGGTACATTTATGTGGATACCACTAAAGATAAAATTCTAAAGACATTGATAGACCCATGCAAAACCACATACATATGACGCTTTATATTTGGGAATGAGAATTTCTATTTATTCCCTTTTTATGTGTTTTCAAGGGAAAGAGAATTTCTATTTTATTCCCTTTTTTTTGTGTTTTCAAGTTGGTAAAAGCAACAAATTACTGTCTTAAATTCCAAGTTGTTACTGAAACACACACACACACACACACACACACACACACACACACATATATATATATATTTCTCATAGAGTAGAGTAGAGTAGAGTAGACATTTAATATGGAACTTTGGATTTTTTTCCCTTAAATTAGGGACCCTACCCATTTTGTGGTTTTACCCGGAGCAGGAAATTTACTACTATTTACAGTCTTGTACTTACTTTCGAGAGGGAGTATATTTTGGCATCGGTTTTCCAATGTATAAATTCAAGTTGCACTGACGAGATGTAAAACATCGAAATGGACCTATCTGCAGCATCAAAAATGAAATGCAGTTTTGCGTGTCACTCAAATTGTAATGGTTAAATTCCTCAGTGGAAAGATG
>MJUU01023750.1:0-10963 GCA_002080025.1 Modiolus philippinarum
CTACAAGGCTAAATTCTCCGCCCTTTTCGATTTCACCCTACTTTTCCTGTGGCAGTCAGAATTTCCCGTCCCATGGCCTTTTCCATTCCCCCCAACTGATTATTTATTAACAAACTTGTTCTCGTCTTGATATAGCTGAAATATTGCTGAGTAGACGTTCAACAATATTCAATCAATAAATCAAACATGTTCACACCAGTCAGTGAAATTAGAAAACGGGAATAACAATAAAATTACCGAACAGAAGAGTCGAAATCCACGGACAATTCCACACGGATCGGATATTCAATCTAAAAGGAAAATTTTTAATTATTGTTTTTAATTGACATGCGTACTCCGGTGTATAATTCTTGGTATAATACTCGTAGCTCCTGTTGGACATTATCTACCCAAAATATAATATGACAATCTGATAATGGTCGGATATGGTATAAAGGTGTCAAACCACCAATTCAGTCGATAAGAGATCAGAACATATGAGATAATAGCCCTTTTAAAATCTTAATATAAATTTGAATTCTTGCACCTTTATAAATAAATAAATATGAAATAAATGATACACACTGTTTGATAGATTGGGCTTATTTTGAGACCAAAGTTAAATTATCGGAATGGTCCTTTGAATTCTTATTTCGGGGGTTTTCCGTTATACTATAAATGCACAGTTTTCAGTTTTGATGAGGCATATTTACAGATGGGGGTTTTTCCACCTTCGGAACTGTCTTTGAAGGCTTTAAAAGTATGCTGAAATTTTGATATGATGTTGACTAGATGCGCACCTTTCAGAAAATATATGGTTTCATAAAGGTTATACTTGAGATAAATTGTCCAGACAGATTTGAATATAGGGAAATTCAGTTTTAAAAAAATGTTAAAGAATTGAATTGGTAGTGTCGAATCTAAACAAAACAAATATGCGAAAATTTTGAAACATGTCAGAAAAAAAAAGTTGTTAATACATGTAACCTAAATTGGTGCAAAACATGTTTGTGTGATGAATTTGAGATAAAGATTGCAGTTTTAGCCAGCTGGTGCCACAATATTAGCCAAAAAGGCTGTTAAGTAATATTTTGGTATTTTGACACTGAAATGCCACTTTTAAGCCATTTTCATGATTTTGTGCAAATTTAGAAGGTCAAATAGGTGAATTAGTTTGAAAACATCCAATGTAAGCTAATTTTACACAAAGATTTATCACTGTTTTGGAAATATGTTCAATGTTTACAAATTTCATTTTCCCGGTGTCTCAAATAAAAGTAACAACTCTGACTGAGGTGTCTTATATGTCTGATTTGTATACAATATTTTTTGTAAGCAGGAACGTTGCTTATACATGTTATACATGTATATGCATTTTTATGTGAACATGAACCTCAGAAATAAACAATATCATGCTGTTCCTCTACTATGCACTGTAAAATTGTCTTTTTGTCCCCCGCCGCACCGCGACGGTGGGACATAGTAATAGTTTGCGTCCGTGTGTCCGTCCGTCCGTCCGTCCGTCCGTCCGTCCGTCCGTCCGTCTGTCTGTCACACTTTCTTGTGGACGCAACTCCTCGAAACCGAGTTTTGGATTATGTTCAAATTTTGTAGGATTGTTAGTCACTATATGTCCTAGATCATATCGCACCGGCATTTTGATTCGTCAATTTTTATAGGAGTTATGGGACTTTGACGATTTTTAGCAATACTATACAACTGGAGATCTTGTGGACGCAACTCCTCGGAAACCGTGTATTGGATTTTGATCAAATTTTGTAGGATTGTTAGTCACTATATGTACTAGATCATATCGCACCGGCATTTTGATTCGTCTATTTTTTATAGGAGTTATGGGACTTTGACCATTTTTAGCAATACTATACAACTGGAGATCTTGTGGACGCAACTCCTCAAAAACCGTGGATTGGATTTTGTTCAAAGTTTGTAGGATTGTTAGTCACTATATGTACTAGATCATATCGCACCGCCATTTTGATTCGTCAATTTTTATAGGAGTTATGGAACTTTGACCATTTTTAGCAATACTATACAACTGGAGATCTTGTGGACGCAACTCCTCGGAAACCGTGTATTGGATTTTGTTCAAATTTTGTAGGATTGTTAGTCACTATATGTCCTAGATCATATCGCACCGCCATTTTGATTCGTCAATTTTTATAGGAGTTATGGGACTTTGACGATTTTTAGCAATACTATACAAATGGAGATGTTGTGGACGCAACTCCTCAGAAACCATTTATTGGTTTTTGTTCAAAATTTGTAGGATTGTTATTCACCACAAGTACTATATCATTTCGCACCGCCATTTTCATACATGAAATTTTGTAGGAATTGTTGGACTTTGAGCATTTTCGTATGTTTTTCACTATATCCCAAAAACTATTATCACTAGCTTCATGAAATCTAAAAGGAACTTTGTTGGTCATATAATACCAAATTCTAAAGCATTTAAAGATTCAGTACTTCTATGGTTGCCATGGAAACCAAACCAAAAAATTAAAATTTTGATAAAATTATATGTCTTGATTTCAGCAGTATGCATACCTACATTATAAGGGGAACCCCTGCTCAATTTTTTTTTGAAAGGGGTCTAAAATGCATTGCAGTGGATTGAGGACCTTTTGGTTGCCATAGAAACCTATCCATACAGTTCTAATTTTGAGAAAAATGTGAATATTTATTAAATTATGTTCTCCGTTTTAAATTATGTTTTGATTTTAGGCAGTATGTGTAACATTCATTTTAAGGGGAAACCCCGCTCAATTTTTTTTTGTCCCCTGCCGCACCGCGACGGTGGGACCTAGTTATGGTCTGCTTCTGTGTGTTTGCCCGTCTGTCCATCACACTTTCTTGTTTAGATTTATAAGATGATTGCTGCCAAAAGGTAAAATCTAGTATACATGCGTAGATTGTAACGTATATATAAATTACATATAATTTCATTAAAAGGCATTCAAATGAGTATTATGTAAAAGTATTGATATTTAGGACAACTTTTGCGAAATGTCTAGCCCCACCGAAATGGTATATTTGAATTGGTATAATTAGGTCAAAATCGTGATTTTAGTGAAAGACATTTAGCAGAATGTCAAGGAGTAGTTAAAAAATGACATATTTAAATGTTTCACAATTATGTGTGTCATTTGATAAAAGACACAGGTTGAATAAGTAAATACACTGACTCCGAGAATACATAAATAGTGCTAAGTCACTTAGGTTTTTATTGTCCCCCGCCGCAACGCGACGGGGGACATGGTAATGGTCTGCGTCCGTGCGTCCGTGTGTCACGTTTTTTGTGGGCGCCACTCCTCAGAAACTGCTGGTCAGAATTCGTTCAAATTTTACAGGATTGTTAGTGACCATTTGTACTAGATCATATCGCGACGCTATGTTGATTCGTCAAATTTTGTGGGAGTAATGGGACTTTGATTATTTCGACATTGTTATACAATGGCAAATCTTGTGGACGCAACTCCTCAGAAACCCCTGGCCAGAATTCATTCAAATTTTACAGGATTGTTAGTCACCTTATGTACAAGATCATATAGCATCACCATTTTGATTCGTCAAATTTTGTGGGAGTTATGGGACTTTGATTATTTCCACATTGTTACACAATGGCAAATCTTGTGGAAGCAACTCCTCAAAAACCGCTGGCTAGAATTCATTCATATTTTACAGGATTGTTAGTAACCATTAGTACTAGTTCATATCGCATCGCCATTTTGATTCGTCAAATTTTGTGGGAGTTATGGGACTTTGATTATTTCCACATTATTTTGCAATGGCAAATCTTGTGGACGCAACTCCTCAGAAACCGCAGGCCAGAATTTATTCAAATTTTACAGGATTGTTAGTCACTATTAGTACTAGATCATAACGCATCGCCATTTTGATTTCTCAAATTTTGTGGGAGTTATGGGACTTTGATTATTTCGACATTGTTATACAATGGCAAATCTTGTGGACGCAACTCCTCAGAAACTGCTGGTCGGAATTCATTCTTATTTTACAGGATTGTTAGTCACCTTATGTACAAGATCATATAGCATAGCCATTTTGATTCGTCAAATTTTACAGGAGTTATTGGACTTTATCGACATAATGCATGCCATAATAGCTTAGGAACACTTTGTGGGCGCAACTCCTCGGAAACCACTGAAAGAATTATGCTGAAATTTTGTTTGCAGATTTGCCACCATATGTACTTGATCATATTATGCTGCCATTTTGATTGGAAAAATTTTAAGGGAGTTATGGGACTTTATCGACTTAACGCATACTAAAACATAGGAAGACTTTGTGGACACATCTCCTCAAAATCCAATTAAGGAATTTTGCTGAAATTTTGCTTGGCTGTTTGCAACCTAATGCAGTTGATCATATCCTGTCGCCATTTTGATTTGCAAAATTTTACATGAGTTATGGGACTTTAGCGACTTTACTGCAGCGGCGGGGGACATAGCTACGCGTAGCAATCTTGTTAGGGTCCAAAGTGTCAAAACAAGAGCCAAGTCAAAATTTTAACATCTGATTTTTGGACAACATTTTGGATTTGTCACACTTTTCATAAATTTTCCTTTATTTTAATATGTTATTTGCCCTATGTATTATATATTTAATCACCCGAAGGAAAACAAATGCACCTGAGTGGATTTTCATTAGTTTTAATAGATGATTTGCCAATTACCGACTTTGTTTCCTTTCTTTAAAATTTTCACAAAATCAAAATCACGTGACACCAGACAAGATGTGACATTTACCGAAGAGGCCCTTGTAAATCAGCATCCTGGCACATATAAAAAAGATCAGTCGAGTTGTGTATCCCATGTCTTCACCAATGTATACACCTATGCACTTAACACAAATTATATCACCCGTTTATTCACCGATATGGTAAATTGGGCCAATTTACTAACCCAAATTTGCACTCCGATAATTATTTCAAAATTGAAAAAATCTAAATGATTTTTTAAGGGCATATCCAATAATTATAGGCGAAATAATAGCTCGCAAATTGTCAATCTGTTCCGAAAATATACCGGTAACACTGACAAGTTGCATGTGTTTAATGTATTACTCATAAAAACTCCATGACCCTTTGTTTTTTTTTTTCTTGTTTTTTTTTTTTTTTTGCTAGTTTTTAATCAAATGTTTTAAAAGTACAAAATGTCAAAATGTTTTGAAATCAACAAAATGAAATGTAATTTAAATATCTTATTACAGTTAGAAATGTAATACTTTATTTTAGTAGTTTCATATATGGTTGTATAAGGTATGCCCGAAGCACATTTTGTGTATGAAGCGCTATGTGCTTCGGTATACCCTTTAACACGAAACAGAAAATTTAAGACGCTGTTCATGGGGAAAACACGCAGATCCTTTAGTACGGTAAATCTGTTCCCGTCAGTTTTTTGCTGAACTTTTACAAATGTCCAAATGAAGAGTCAATATCCATATTTATCATGGTTGGCCGAAAATATGCTATTTCAGTTCCTAAACAAATAACAGTAACTAAATGATGCTCGAATGAAGGAGTCATTCCCCCTTTCGCCCCTCTTTCCCATAGTAAATATCTTACTTATTAAATAATTGGGACAGGAAAGACCTACCTTTTGTCGTGGACCTGCAATACACTAATGAGTTTTGCTGGTTTTTACCAGAAGTTAAATATACTTAAAATTATAAAAAAAAATGTACACATAAATTTTATTTTTCAGATTTAATTTCAAATATATGCATGTTTTAGGTGAATCTTGCACATTATCTCACCAAAACTACCATTCCATGACAGAAACGGATTTTCATTTGATGCTTGTAGGGAAACGATGAAAAATTAAACATTTATCACATCTATACTAGCGAGAATGGCTGACAACTTTGTCATGCCATTCAAATTTCCAATGTAAATTAGCAAAGGATTTTGAAGTTGTTTGCTTCAAGGGACATAATTATAATATAAAGTCTATTACGGGTTGTATACATGCAACCCCTGTTCAAGCCTTGTTTTACACATTTTGATTTGGCATTTTTGGTAATAACTGGTAATATAACTCTATCTCATGTATTGAACAACTTAATCTTCATGTGACGGAGAAGTTATATTTATTCTAGAATCATTTATTTGTTACCATTTGGTCGATACCCAGCCCAGTAGTCAGTACATCAGCGATGTTACTAGAGCCGGTCTTTTATTGGCCATTTCTTCTTCATCAGCTTTTACACAACATTAAGTTTATGGTCTTTCAAATGTATTACTTTGATCTGAGCTGGAGAAAGATATAGGTTGTAGAACTGGTCATATGCAGAAACTTTACAGTTACTTCAGTATAAAGTTATTTGATCTGAGCTGGAGAAAGATATAGATTGTAGAACTGGTCATATGCAGAAACTTTACAGTTACTTTAGTATAAAGTTATTTGATCTGAGCTGGAGAAAGATATAGGTTGTAGAACTGGTCATATACAAAAACTTTACAGTTACTTCAGTATAAAGTTATTTGATCTGAGCTGGGGGAAGATATAGGTTGTAGAACTGGTCATATGCAGAAACTTTACAGTTACTTCAGTTTATCATATGTTTAGTAATAAATACAGACGTTTTGAATATGTGATACAGTGCATTACGTTCATTCCGTATTCACACTATGACGTCATACCCGTTATTGCATGGCTTACCCTTTACCGCATGGCTTTCCCTTTATTACATACCCTTTTTCGAAAAAAAAAAAATCAATTTCACTTGTTTTTATTAAAAAAATTTTCGGGGGTTAAACATTTTTGGGGGCCATGGGGGGGGGGGGNGGGGACATTGGGGGCAAAAAATTTTTGGGCAGCAGGATAACAAAGATTTGTTTGGGGCGAAATTGTTTTGTGAGGATCAGTAAAAAAAATCTAGTAACCTTTTTTCATTTACATGTTAGATTTAGTCCAAAACTTGTAGTCCTCTTCGCCCATTTTGAAATTATCCTCTTCACAAAATACACGCATTTTCTCTTACCGATTTGAATTTTGACAGTATTTTTCGGATTAGTAGTCCTCTGTTTAAATATATGATAAACTGTATAATACATGGCAAAATCCGTATCACATGCCGTATCATCCCTCGACCAATATCAGCCCCCGGGCCAGAGGCCGACGTGCTGATTGGTAACTCGTGATGATACGGCATGTGATACGGATTTTGCCATGTATTATTCCCTATTTATCATATAAGTATTTAGTTAGTATTACATAAATTTTGAATATATGATACAGAGAGTGATGTCTATCCTATATCACCTTTGATGACGTCAACCCCGTATCACATACCCCGTATCACACCCCTATTCGGAACATGACGTCATAAATCGGAAAACCTCGGGTGACAGTCGCTTCGATAAGAAGCAGACGACAGTGGCATCTTTGAAGTTAAGAAACTTAAAACTAAACAGGTCTTAAAAGGATGGAGTTTATTGAAAAGACATATGTTGTCGAAATGCCGCCCTATGCAGAAACAAAATAAACATCTTAACTTCGGTATTTAGTTATTTGAACACGTTCTAGTTAAAATATTGTTGAATGGAAAAATTGCAAATAAAAAATTACAACTGACAACTTTCAATTTCACAATTCATGCGTATAAAAAAGCACTGATATTGATCTTAAAACCCTGAAAGCAAGTAAACGATTCTAAGATTTTAATGCGCAGACAGAGGAAAAATACCCGAAACCTTTTAAAACTCCAAATGATCTCGGTAGTCTGACTAAGCAGCAGTTTCCGAAAAATTATTGTGTGGTAGTTTTTTTTCAATAAACTGTGTTTCAAAAGATTCAGAAAGTTTTTTTTTATTTATTTTATTCTATTCGGCCTTTGTGGACATCATCTTTATTTTCTTTAGATTTAGGCCTAAATATAACGTGATCAAAAGTGATATCGTCAATTCTTCACTTTATTAAATCAAAAGAAAATAATATTGGACTCCAAAACATCGATAACGGGTGTCATTTTACATCTTTCTATACAAATCCACCAGGAAATGACTTCAACAGCTTCAATTTTAACAAGAAAGGATATGGGTAAACCCATATCCCGAGATATCCGATTGATGTCACCTCTTTAGCTGAATATCAATATACTGTTAATTTTAGGTTTGTGTATAGTCGCATTTCGACAACTTATGTCTCTTCAGGGCATGCAGATAACGAATCAAAACATGATTTGGACATTTATTATTCGAATATATACTAGTTTAATTGAAGACATGTCAAACAGAATTTTGCATGTACTGCAGACAATGAATCTGCTGAATACGACCGATCTTAAACTGAAATACAAATAATCGGTCGACTACCTGAAAGTGCGTTTTTTTTTGTGGCGTTGTAAATGGTTTAGTAGGTTTTTTTTAAGTTGTATTTTGGCATTTTTATTCAGTTTTGAGTTGTGCAGTTCTAATACTAAGAGGTTTTCTCTAGTGACCCTTATAAATTGATTGATTAATGATGTATGTAAATGTAATTAAATGTTTTTGCTATAATTGAGAAAGATCAAACACCTTCGGCCTTCGGTCCTCTGGGTGATATTGGATTCTCGGGTTTATACGGCATCTGATACAGATTTTGCCATGTATTATTCCCTATATAATGTTATTTGATCTGAGCTGGAGAAAGATATAGGTTGTAGAACTGGTTATATGCAGAAACTTTACAGTTACTTCAGTATAAAGTTATTTGATCTGAGCTGGAGAAAAATATAGGTTGTAGAACTGGTCATATGCAGAAACTTTACAGTTACTTAAGTATAAAGTTATTTGATCTGAGCTGGAGAAAGATACAGGTTGTAGAACTGGTCATATGCAGAAACATTACAGTTACTTCAGTATAATGTTTTTTGATCTGAGCTGGAGAAAGATATAGGTTGTAGAGCTGGTCATTTTCAGAAACCTTACAGTTACTTCAGTATAATGCTATTTATTTATATACTTACTTCACACATTTATGTCAACGCTTTTCCCCAACTGTATCTTGTACAAACTGTGTGTATAAAGTCTCATGGTTCAATATATTATTCCGTCAGTGGTGATTTACATTGCGATCTGGTTTTCTGCTGATGATTGTTTAAGCTTTGTTATTTCTCCATACACAATGAATATATCGCAAATTTCCGTGCTTCATAAATTAAAGGAGCAACCATTTGATTTTTAGGGGGGAGGGGGCAAAAAAGGAACATCCGATCTAGGATATTTTTTTTCACACAATATTTGAGCCGGACAAATTCGAAGAAATCCTGTCTTTTTTTCGGCACAAGCCAGAAATTTTGCTTCATATTTGTCATCCTGGTTATTTTTTTCAGCTTCCTCCTGTTCTGACATTTTTTTCGCCAAATTTCTAATCCTGGATTTTTTTTCCGAATTCCTTCCTTGCCTCCTTCTAAAAATCAAATGGTCGCTCCCTAAAGAGACAATGGATTTAAGCAAAAAATAATTAAAGAATTGCCAGCATTTTGAACTGCATAACAGAAAAAATTCATGTACATTGTATGAAAATATCAAACTTTGCTTTTGACTGCTAATCAAGAAATCTCGCCTACTACCCGTTGGTAAGGCCCGTCCAAATGCATACCAATTTTATATTTTCATACAACATCTATATATATATATATTCGTTTATAGCAAGGAACAAGTGAGAAATGGATAACAGATACACCATTCCTCTTAGGAACTTGTATGCTAATGTAAGATTGACAAGCAAAGTTAAAACATCGCAAACTTCCCTGTCTGCAATATACGATTACATTGTATGTGAATTCAGACCTTATCCCCCCAACAAAAACAAAAACAGAGATTACTTTCCATACCAATGCAAAAACTTGTTAGTTGTCGCAAATTTGGTGGGTATCCTACCAAAATGGATCTGTATATCTAAGCGAATTCAAATGATGTGATATGTGCACAATATATTCCCGCCTGACGACACACGTATAATTGCCCTCTACATTTACAATTAACTGGCCCTGCATTGACTTGGTTCAATACACTTCACAGCATAAAGCAAGTTGGGATGAGTTTTTGTACACATTTAAGGCCAAATATGTTGCTTTGGACTGGCAGAGTCCTACTATATTTTCAGAAAGCAGATTTTTGAAAGTATGAGACTCACATCAGGACAAACTATTGACAAGTTTTATTGTCAGCTGGAAGAGAAAGCTAGCATATTGAGAAAGCCTGGTCATGAGGTCCTTACTAAATTCGGTTGCTCGAAAACTCGCATTTTTCATTCGGCAGAAAATCACAAAGATAGCACATCAGAATTTTCAGCAGCCAGAATGGGCAAAGCAAACGAGAAGAGAACTAATAATTATGGTTTCCTTTGTGTAAACTATTTAACTTATCGTTACAGAAAGCTTTTTTTCCAAGTCGATGGAAAAGAGCTAATGTTACTCCTGTTTTCAAAAGCAACAAACCGAATGAAGCAAAGAATTATCGGCCTATAACGCTATAAAGTGTTATATCAAAATGTTTTGAACGTTGTGTATATAAGTATATCCACAACTACTTACTTGATTATAATATTCTATCCAAACATCAGTCTGGTTTTACAAAAGGAGATTCCGCTGTTAATCAATTAGTTAACATCACGAATGAATTTGGCAAAGCTTTAGGTAGTGGAAAGGAAGTGCGGGTTGTTTTCTGCGATATTAGGAAGGCTTTTGACAGAGTTTGGCATAAGGGACTATTATTCAAATTACAACAAATTGGGATTTGTGGGAACTTGCTAAATTGGTTTGTAAATTAATTAGATGGGAGGTTTCAAAGGGTTGTTATCAATGGGTGTAATTCAGAGTGGTTACCTATAAAGGCCGGTGTGCCTCAAGGATCAATTCTAGGTCCTTTGCTTTTTATTATTTTTATAAATGATATTGTTGAAGATATAAATGCCGAAATTAGACTCTTTGCTGACGATACGAGTTTATACCTAGTTGT
>MJUU01023752.1:598-12095 GCA_002080025.1 Modiolus philippinarum
CATATTACTGAAAGCTTAGATCAAGAGGAATCCAAAGAAAAAAATCCCAACGAAATCCGATGAAAAATAAAAATTCTACATAAACTGCAAATTTGCAATTGGTCCCGTTCGGCCCCTCATAGCTGGGAAAGGAAACAAGTTATCAAAAATCTAATAACTCAGCACCATATTAATTTTTCACAAGGAATCCATTGAAAAAAACTGCATCAAAATCGGACTAAAAATAAAAAATTTTATTTTTTTTGAGATTTGCCCCTGTTGGGCCCCATTTATCTCGTAAGCGGTACATGCTACGTGAAATCCGTTGGGATACTCCAGATTGGAAATTTTCTCAGGAGCACACTGAAACAAACCCCATAAAAATCCAATAAATAATAAAGATTCTACAGTCAAATATGTAAAAACATTAAATTTAACCCTTTTTGGTCCCTTTTTTAAAAACGGGTGGGGCCACAACAACCAAAACTTAGCCAAGCCTTCCTTTTGTGCCAAGGACCATTGTGTTAAAATTTCATAAGGATTGGTCAACTGAAACTTAAGTTATTGACCAAAAACAAAAGTGTCTACAGACGACGACGACAACGACAGCACCATACCATTATACGACCGCAAAAATTTTCGCGGTCGTATAAAAAAAGTATAAATCCATACACAATGACTCTAAAAAGTTTGAAAGAATTTATTATAAGGTTAGCAAGACAAAGATCTTGCATGCATTCATAATTATTGAATTGATTCATGATCATTATGAATTGTGAATTGTTATTGTGCATGAATCGCATATAATATTCATAGTCAATTGTAAAGCCATACATGCATGCTGTAACACTTGGCTATGATTGGTGTTAGTTACAATTGTACTATTGATCTTGTCAATTTAAAATGGGATAATTCATAAGAAAAAGTTGTACATGTGAAGGTGGTGTTTAAAGAGAAAAAAAAATGGTTAGATGATAGATAAATGCCTTCATGGGTTCACAAATTATACACTATATAACACATTAAATTTTTCAAAAATAGAAAAAACAAAATGTGTTTTGTGAAACACTTATGCCGCCGAGTAGAAGCAAAGAAGAAACATTTAGCAACTTTGAACAATGAATGTTCTTCTGACAAAATAATTTGTAGAAATAAATTCTGGTAGCAACTGAAAAGTTTAATCACATCAAATGATGATTGCAATTGGATTCAAACACAGAGGTCACCCAAATAAACCCCTCCAATCATTATCCAAGCATTATTAAGAAAACAATTTTCATCCCCCCTTTGGAACATTTATAGTCAACTCATTGTGTTCTGTCTATCAGTATTATCAGTACTTTGATTACACCTGGCAGTGGCGGATTTAGGGGGGGGGGCCCGGGTGGGCCCGGGCCTCCCCTTAGGTCGGAAAATATTTAAAATTCCTAGGGGTTTTTAAAAAAAATTGGGTTCCGGGCCCCCCCTTTTGAAAAATATATTGGTCGGGCCCCCCCTTAGCAGAAAGTCTGGATCCGCCACTGCCTGGCATCATCAATACTGGTTCCTCAGAAGTGGAGGAATACACAGAAGAGAAGAAATAAAATAATAGATATTTTTAGTAACATCCCTCATCATTTATATATATATTACATATATAAGTACCTGTAAAATGAAAGTGAATAAATGAAGAAAATATGCTGAATGATTTAAAAAATCTTTTTTACAAATTTTTTTTATAGATATCAAGAAACATTTCATCATATTAAATGAGTTTAATTTCTATATATATAAAATAAAACAAAATATAATTTCATTTTTCTGGTGAAATTTTACCGGACAGTCACATGCCAAGGTCAAGGTCACAAGGTCAAATATTCTGGTACAAACTGATAGGTCTCTCCACAAGGAATACACATGTAAAATATGAAAGCCATATCACTTACCATTCAAAAGATATACCCAATGTTAAAGTTTATTATTTTTTCAAAAAGTCCATCAAATGTCAAGGTCAAGGTCACGAGGTCCAAAATTTTCGTATCGTTTGAAAGGTCTTGCCACGAGGAATACACATGCAAAATATGAGAGCCCTATCACTTACCATTCAAAAGATATACCCAATGCTAAAGTTCGAATGCCCTATCACGTACCATTCAAAAGATATGCTCAATGTTAAACTTTTTATGCAGTTGTTCACAGACCAAGGTCAAGGTCACAAGGTCAACTATTCTGGTTCCAATTAAAAGGTCTTGCCACAAGGAATGCACATGCAAAATATGAAAGCCATATCACTTACCATTCAAAAGATATACCCAATGTTAAAGTTTATTATTTTTTTTCAAAAAGTCCATCAAATGTCAAGGTCAAGGTCACGAGGTCCAAAATTTTGGTATCGTTTGAAAGGTCTTGCCATGAGGAATACACATGCAAAATATGAGAGCATTATCACTTACCATTCCAAAGATATACCCAATGTTAAAGTTTTTTGTGAACAAACAGACAAACAGATAGACCGACCAAAAACTATATGCCCCCGAATCTTCCATTCACGTGGGCATAAAAATGTTGATGAGACATGAAAGTGAATGGATCTAAAATTTTCATTCATTTACTAGTGTAGAACAAATGTCCTATAATTTACATCAGAAAGGTCACAATATAGGACATGTTATGAAACTACAATTCATGCTAATACATGTGAATAACAGAGTAATTGCCATTCACAAATCGTAAATTGTGTTTACCTCTGTACTTTTAATATTATAATTTATCAGGACAATATAAAGATAACTTTTTAAACATATTTTTTATTGTTTTACAGATTAAGCTGCATTTATTTACTGACAGATGCATGTGTTTGCTCATATTAATGAGTCTAGCGAAGAAATAATACAATGGTCTTGTACTTTATATTATAAAATAAATATCAAATCATACATTGGATTTCTATGTTACTTCAGGTTGGTATACACTCATATCCTGGGCGCAGAAAGAAGAAACGACAAATAAACAATGGAGTTGAGACAGGTATGTCTCGGCTGCCTGATGCATCACTTGAATAATTTGCACATTGATCTACAACAGCAGTCATCAGGAAAAAATCTGTCAATTAATTAATTGAATGAGAAAATGAATTGCACTAGGGGTACAGATAATACAGCACAAAATATAGGTCAAAGTGACCTAATCTAGCCTAGATGCTGACCTACCAATTCAGAGATGCATGCATATGCAAGGTTACATGATCCATTGTTAAAATGATGTGCAGTCCAACAGCATTGATAAAATGAAGTTCTGTTCTATTCATGTAGAGTTACAGCAAACCAAGTTCTAAATCAAAAATCCCAATTAGGAAAATTGAGAAATCTTGGAGGATATATATGTCTCACTATATTTTGAAATTGTCTGTTTTCGTCTCATAATACTGACAATGGGAGGTTCCAAACAAGTAAATGTGTAAATCTTCTCTGTATTTCAGACCTGTCAAGTTTTGAAAATAGCTTTGCGTGAGATTTGTGAAAAATTTCAAAGATCAAAGGAAAAAATTAAAAGATCAAAGGATTTGTCGAAAATCTTAATAAAATTTGCGTGAGTCTCACGCTTCATGCGTGAGACTTGACAGGCCTGGTATTTCAACCCCTTAGTCCCCTAGTCGAAGGCTATATGGCTGAAACATTGGGCAATCAACCCTTCTTTCTCCCTTATGTCATTTTCAGATTTATCTGATTTGTATATTTTTGGGTTTTTTACTTTTTAATCGTGCCCTACTATACCATTTTTATTTTGCTAAACATGTAGAAGGCTGTGTACCAAGTTTGAAATCAATCCCTATAGTAGATAGCCGAGAAAGAATAGACAAAAAAAAAGCAACCGATGTTACTTACTTAGTCCACATCTGATCAAACACAAAGTACAGGTATATGAAATAGGAAGTACAATTCAACTTATTTTACAGAGATTGCACATACTAAGTATGAAATCAATGCACTCACTCGATGAGCGCCCAGTGGTTGTTTGTATGTTGTGATTGTCTTCTGCAAGTCTTTTCGTTGGGCAACAGAAAACAGTGATTGTAAGAACATTTTGCCACTTATTTTTATGTTGTTAACAATCCAACACCCATCAGCAAAAGGGAAGATACATGGATGTGGCAGTGTGCGACATCTGGGGAAAAATTCTGCTAAGGCCGTCTTGAACTTACTATGAGGTATATGCTCAAAGCTCATTGTTGAAGGTCTCATGATGACTTCAAGATGAAGAACAACAATAAAAGCTTTGTATCATTGCTTGGTTTTACCATGTATTTGAGGAGACTTTTGTAAACATACAGATGCATGAACTAATGCACGAACCAATACATAGACGAAGGCTGGGAGGACATAGTGAATGCAAACCCCTCCTTTTATCGGTTATATTTTTATGAATTTCCTTTGATCTACTCAGACTGATAATTTGTCAGTATCATCAAACTGGACACTATCACGAAATAATCGGGTCACTGTGAAGGCGTCATGTGCAGATTGTTATGGTGACGTTATGTTTTGTACTATTTGTCATGTTCATACGCGTAATAAATGAAATGAAGAGTGCATAAAAATTATTGAAATAAAAACAATGGATTAATTGTGCTAAAATAAAAATTTAAGCTTATTTCAATTTATTATAGAGTTTTATTTATCATTTTGTGAATTACCGATAAAAGTAATACGGGACATTCTGTTTTTGATACGGACTTTATCACAGCGTAACGAATCAAGCACACCCTAACAAGCTCACTAGATACTAGCCGTGATAAAGTCCATATCAAAAGCAAAATGTCCTATATTCCATATTTATCGTGTAGCAGTAAAATTTGGAAATTGTTACAAATAATTTCTATATTACAGGACAAATTCAGACTTATAAAATAAGTCAAGTTGATAGTATTTCATCCAATAAACAACTTATTGAGATATCAATTCCAATAAATTTTTATGTTCAAATAGACAGGAAGTACACATTTACAAGCTCTTATAACTTTAAAGGAGTTTGATATTTATGATATGAATAAAAAGATTAATTATTTATGGAGTACAATCCTTAAACACACAATCAATATGTGAAATTATTTTCCTTTGAACATGCAACTTTTCTATCATGTTTACTTTATAAAATAATTAAATATAAATAAAGACATACTTCCAGGTATTAACTTTTCTTTATAAAAGAGCCTTCTAATGGGTTTCTTGATTAACTGGTTATTACAGGGTTTAATTGGTGATTATTTTATTACCATATCTTTTTAATTATTATTTGAATATCAGACCTGATTCTTGATTATTTGAGTATCTCAGTTTGTGAAAATTTACTAAAATTAACATTACATTTATTACATGTGCACAAAAGTGATGATTACTTGATTACCCAGTATATATCCCAATAAGGATTTTCATAAAATTAAATAGCAAAGATTTTCTGAAACATATAGGTTAAGGACAGGGAGAAATGAAGAAAAATGGACTGTTTTTGATTTTTGCCAATGATCAAACAGAATTTTTGAACACTAGAATTAATAGGGCTGTTGCCAAATGGGAGCCAGTATTGGCACAACTCATTGAACCCTGAATCAATACGATAAGTACAAGCATGGACCACGTGGCATGGACAAAGTAAACCAAATTATCATCTGAAGCAGCATCACTCTCCAAGATGCATCCACTAACCAAAGATGATTGATGTGCCACATGTAGTTTCTCAGATATTAACCCTAACGTAAACTATAACCTGAGTCATTGAAGCCTAAAATGTAGGTCAAAGTAACCCAAATCATCATTTTCCAATACGCATTCACTGATCTAAGATGATTGATGTGCCACATGTAGTTTCTCAGATATGAACCTCAATGTAAACTTTAACTTGAGTCATTGAAGCATAAGATGTAGGTCAGAGTGCCACAATTAACATCTGAAGCAGCATCACTCTCAAAAAACACATCCACTGACCTAAGATGACAGAAGACACTCAGATGGACAGATGGATGGGCAAGATGCTATATCCCCTATTTTGCTATTGTGAGACCCTAAAAAACTACCAAAGTCAAAGTGAACTGACAAGAGGGTTGTTTCATTAGAGTGTGATTCCCATAATTTTTGTCCATAAAATGGAAATTATGTTGGAGAGTATATAGATTATAGGTTAGAAGTGAATTTGGTCAAAGGTTAGCAAGTTAATGTGGACAGATGGACAGTTGAACATTGGTATATTGTGATAAATATGTCTCTCAATAGAAGGGTGTATAGTGAGCAAGAGAAGAGGCTCTCAAGAGCCTATATCTTTCACCAGGGCTATGGCTGACATTTATACAGTCCAAATAACCTAAATAATTAAAGGACTTTAGTGAGCAAGCTCACATACCCCATACCCCTACATATCAGAAAATCTTGCATTATTGAACTCCAAAAGTACCCTATAAGCAATATCATACATAAAATTGACAAAGTTCATCAATGTGTAATTTTGTCAAAAATGATCAAAAACAAAAATCCAAGCAGCATGCATGTTTATCTTTGATACATGCACAATCATTCTGCACAAGATAATTAAAAGGGTTTCAGAGAAGTTGCAGTGACTAGATGATACTTTGGAGTTTTAGCTAAGAATAGTCCATTAGCCCAATAACTTTCATAAAAACTAGAGCTGTCGGCAAAGCCAGACTAATACCCCTTGCAACTGCATTTGAGTACCAAGGCATGTCATTTTGAAATTTGACCTTCAGCCACATGGTAATTGGAAAGTAAATCTAACAGAAATAAAGCCTGTCAGGACTGAAATTACAGGTTTTATTCCAATCAGTTCATATCTGGTACTTCATTTAAAGGGTAATACATTAAATAATATATAATTTGGTGGATACAAATCTGATTTAACCAAGCTTTCGGCACAAAATGAGCAAGGATTTACTATCATTAAGGTCAAAGGTTTGATAATCCTAGGTGCTTCAGTACAAAAGTTCTGCTCCAGACACGAAATGCACATGGTTTACTATCATAAAGGTCAAAGGTCAAAGTCAAGGTCACAGTGACCTAAATTTGGTACGCCACAGATCATCTTCCCATGATGCATCCACACACCAAGTTTGATAATCCTAGGTGCTACGGTACAAAAGTTCTGCTCCGGGCACGAAATGCACAACGTTTTACTATCATAAAGGTCAAAGGTCAAAGTCAAGGTCACAGTGACACATTTGGATGTCATACAGACATGTAATACACATTTTTCAAAGGGGGCCAACTAAAGACTATTGTGACCAAGATTAGCTTCCATCTTGGATGAGGTTGGACAACTTGACCATGTTCAACATGCTGAACAATTTTGCAATTTAAACTTGACCTCTATCTCAAATTGTTTTTGAAATATAAGACAAGAGATATTATAAAATCTGAAAAATTCAACCAATAAAGGGCAATAACTCCTATATTGGTATTTGGATTTTCTTCAAGATTTCCATGTAGGTAGATCTAGATATGCTGAACATTTTTGCAATTAAAACTTAACCTCTATCTCAAACTGTTTTTGAAATACTAGAGGCTCAGATACTGAGCCTGAGTCGCTCACCTGACAAAATACTTACAGCAGGTGATGAAAGTGATGTTTGTCCCATAGGATCCTATGTTAAAATATGTTCTGTGCTGGCAGTCTTGTTTTTTATCAAGATCAAAACAAAATAAGCAATCTTAGTTTGACTGAATTTTTCAATAATTTAAGCACATGTAATGAAAAAAATGTTTTAAAATATGGGTACCATTTTAAACCAAGTTCGATGCTGGGAGCTGTTTTCTTTGTTGGATCCCAACAAAATGAGAAATCTTTATAAAGGACCTTCCAAACATCATTTCTGTAAAGTTTGCTTGATTTTGCTTCAATAGTTTCAGAGCAGATGTTGAAAATGATGTTATTCCCATAGGGCCAATGTTAAACTATGTTCTGTGCTGGTGGCCATGTTTTTTGTCAAATGGGAGTAAAATGAGCAAACTTTGTAAAGGACCTTTAGTGCATCAACCCTGTAAGTTTCGTTGAATTTGCTTCAGCAGTTTCAGAGGAAATGATGAAAATGTGATTTTTCCCATAGGGTCCAATGTTAAACCTAAGTTCAGCACTGGCAGCCATGTTTTTTATCATATCAGAACGAAATGAGCATTCTTTGTAAAGCACCTTCCATACATCATTCCTGTAAAGTTTGGTTAAATTTGCTTCAGTGGTTTCAGAGGAGAAGATAAAAATCTGAATTTCCCATAGGGTCCAATGTTAAACTAAGTTCCGTGCTGGCAGCCATGTTTTTTGTTGAATCGGAATAAAATGAGCAAACTTTGTAAACGACCTTAAGTGCATCAATCCTGTAAAGTTTGATTAAATTTGCTTCAGCAGTTTCAAGAGAGTTGATAAAAATGTGATTTTTCCCATAGGGTCCTATATGTTAAACCTAAGTTCCGCGCTGGCGGCCTTGTTTTTTATAGGATCGGAACGAAATGAGCAATCTTTGTGAAGGACCTTCCATACATCATTCCTGTAAAGTTTGGTTGAATTTGCTACTGTGGTTTCAGAGGAGAAGATGAAAATGTGAATTACCCATAGGGCCAATGGTAAACTAAGTTCCGTGCTGGTGGCCATGTTTTTTGTTGAATCTGAATAAAATGGCCAAACTTTGTTAAGGACCTTTAGTACATCATTCCTGTAAAGTTTGGTTGAATTTGCTTCAACAGTATCAGAGGAGTTGATGAAAATGTGATTTTTCCCATAGGGTCCTATTATAA
The DNA here is from genome assembly GCA_002080025.1 of Modiolus philippinarum. Lineage (NCBI taxonomy): Eukaryota > Metazoa > Mollusca > Bivalvia > Mytilida > Modiolidae > Modiolus > Modiolus philippinarum. The sequence goes on from MJUU01023752.1 coordinate 9,346, forward strand.
ACCTAAGTTCCGTGCTGGCGGCCATGTTTTTTATCCGATCGCAACCAAAAGAGCAATCTTTGTAAAGGACCTTCCATACGTTATTCCTCTTAAGTTTGGTTGAATTCAGAGGAGAAGATGAAAATGTGAATTTCCCATAGGGCCAATATTAAACTGAGTTCCGTGCTGACGGCCATGTTTTGTGTCGAATCCGTATAAAATTAGCACTCTTTGTAAAGGACCTTTAGTGCATCAATCCTGTAAAGTTTGGTTGAATTTGCTTCAGCAGTTTCAGAGGAGTTGATGAAAAGGTGATTTTTCCCATAGGGTCCTATGTTAAACCTAAGTTCTGCGCTCGCGGCCATGTTTTTTATCGGATCGGAACAAAATGAGCAATCTTTGTAAAGGACCTTCCATACATCATTCCTGTAAAGTTTGGTTGAATTTGCTTCAGTGATTTCTGAGGAGAAGATGAATATGTGAAAAGTTTAACGGACGACCGACTGACACCGGACAGACGGTCGGACGACAGACAGACTGACGGATGACGGACGCCAAGTGATGGCAACAGCTCACACTGACCCTATGGGTCAGGTGAGCTAATAAAATCACAAAAAAAAGACCATTAAAGGGCAATAACTCTGTGATGAGTATTCAGATTTTCTTCAAAATTTCAATGTGGGTAGATCTTGATATGTTGAAAATTTTTGCATATAAACTTTAACTCTATCTTAAACTGTTTTTGAAATATAATGCAAGATACATAAAGTCACAAAATGGCAATAACTCCTGTATGGGTATTCAAGTTTTCTTCAAAAATTTCTACATGGGTAGATCTTGATATGCTGAACATTTGTTGCAATTTAAACTTAACCTCTATATCTGTTATAGTTTTTTTAATAATGAATAAAAACTAGAGGCTCAGAGACTGTATCACTCACCTGACAAAATGCTTCTATGCCATGCATGACCAAAAATGATCATGGTTTTACCAATGGGGTAGGTATGTTCTCAATTAGCACCCGTGTGTTTTGTCTGATCCTATTGAAATGAGTAGTTTTTGCAAAGGACCTTCTATACATTTAGTATAATTTGTTTTGAGAGAAGATGATGAAAAGGATGGTTATCTCATACTGGGCTCCAATGTTATCTATGTTCTGCACTTGGGGCAATGTTTTTGTCGGATTGAAATGAAATGTGCAATTTTTGTAAAGTACCTTCAGTCATCATTCCTGTAAAATTAGGTTGAATATGCTTCAGTGGTTTCAGAAGTGATTTTTCCCATAGGGTCCAATGATAAACTATGTTCCGTGCTGGCAGCCATGTTTTCTAACGGATTGTAACAAAATGAGCAATCTTTGTTAAGGACCTTCTATTCATCCTTCCTGTAAAGTTTGGTTGAATTTGCTTCTGCAGTTTCAAAGGAAAAGATGAAAATGTGATTTTTCCCTTAGGGTCCAATGTTAAACCTAAGTTCCACACTCAGGCCGCCATGTTTTTTATTGAATTGGAAGGAAATGTGCAATCTTTGTAAAGGACCTTCCATACATCATTCCTGTAAAGTTTGATTGAATTTGCTTCTGTTATTTCAGAGGAGTAGATGAAAATGTGATTTTCCCATAGGGTCCTATGTTAAACCATGTTCCATGCTGACCACCATGTTTTTCATCGGATCGGAACAAAATGAGCAATCTTTGTTAAGGACCAATTTGCTTCAGCCTTTTCAGGGCAGAGGATGAAAATGTGATTTTTCCCATAGGGTCCAATGTTAAACCTAAGTTCCGCGCTGGCGGCCATGTTTTTTATCGGATCAGAACGAAATTAGCAATCCTTGTAAAGGACCTTCCATTCATTATTCCTGTAAAGTTTGGTTGAATTTGCTTCAGTGGTTTCAGAGGAGTAGATGAAAATGTTTTTTTACCAAAGCTAGGGTCCTATGTTAAACCATGTTCCGTGCTGGCGGCCATGTTTTTCGTTGGATCGGAACGAAATGAGCCATCTTTTATAAGGACCTTAAGTACATCATTCCTGTAAAGTTTGGTTCAATTTGTTTCAGGTTTTACAGAGCAGAAGATGAAAACGTGATTTTTCCCTTAGGGTCCAATGTTAAACCTAAGTTCCGCGCTGGCGGCCATGTTTTTTATCGGATAAGACAAAATGAGCAATCTTTGTAAAGGACCTTCCATACATCATTCCTGTAAAGTTTGGTTGAATTTGCTTCTGTGGTTTCAGAGGAGAAGATGAAAATGAGATTTTCCCATAGGGTCCTATGTTAAACCATGTTCCGTACTGGCGGCCATGTTTTTCGTTGGCTCGGAACGAAATGTGCCATCTTTGTTAAGGACCTTAAGTACATCACTCCTGTAAAGTTTGGTTCAATTTGCTTCAGCCTTTTCAGAGCAGAAGATGAAAATGTGATTTTTCCCATAGGGTCCAAAGTTAAACCTAAGTTCCACGCCGGCGGCCATGTTTTTTATCGGATCAGAATGAAATGAGCAATCTTTGTAAAGGACCTTCCATACATCATTCCTGTAAAGTTTGCTTGAATTTGCTTCAGTGGTTTCAGAGGAGAAGATGAATATGTGAAAAGTTTAACGGACGGATGGACGACGGACGCCAAGTAATGGCAATAGCTCACACTGACCCTTCGGGTCAGGTGAGCTAAAAACAGCAAAATTTTGAAAATATTATGGAAAAAGGGCAATAAATCTAAGAAAAGTGAATGAGTGATCAGATTTTCTTCAAAATTGCAGGGTGGGTAGAACTTTTCA